>VOPJ01016206.1:0-30576 GCA_014673585.1 Semibalanus balanoides | reverse complement strand
GAGGAAGGTAGGAGGGAATCTCCATGGTCTATTGTGCGGAGTTGATGATCTGCCTGGCGGTCCGAGTCACCGTGCTGGGGGAAGCCAGTGACTGCTGTTCGGACCGTGTACTGCCGGCCGGGGACGGGTTAGCTGTGGCTGGCGGTGGTGGCAGGGTGGGGCTTCGAACGTCTCTCGTCTGACCGCCGCGGCTGAAGCGGCTTCTCCGTGCCGCTCCTGGTCCTCCGGCTGGGCTTCGGCCCGCCCCCTGCGGCCGCACAAGCCGATTGTGGCCGCGGCGGGGCTTCGTGCTTCGTTCGTGGACATGTATTGTCAACCCCGCCCGGAGGATATTGGAAAGGGAAGGAGCTCACACGGGAGCGGAGGTGGCGAGGGAGGATAAGGGGTAGAATGGGATCCCGGGGAGGGGATAATGCTGGATTGGGGGGGGAGAACACCGCCGCCGCTGCTGGTCGCAGTGTGGCCCTTTTACTGGGACTGATCGCACTGGAGCTCAATGTGTTCGTGTTCACTACACAGCTGTTCTTTTTAACGGGGGGTCTCTTTCACCTTCCCCCGTTTGTTTACCTCTTTAAATGCGATTTCTGGGTCATGGGTTCCGGTTCTCTTATGGCAGTCTGATACAGGACTTGTCCCTGTAGGTGTGACAGAAGCGGATATGTAATGGGGATATACCCCGGGTCGGCGTCGACTCACGTCCGCTTTGTGTCGCGAAATCGTGAGGGAACTGTCCCTGAAAAATCGCTTGTTGTTTGGTGGTTAACTTAGCTGGAGGTAAATCAAGACCTACCTATGCGGAATCGCGTAGTCCACCGAGGTGATTATTCAGTCAACAATGCGTAGCTGGGAGTGCCCAATCGCTGGTGTGTTTCCTCAACACACAATCGATGCCCATTCCTTACCCATTCAGTGAAAGACCGGCCGACTTTGTTTCCCGAAGCCCATCAGTCACTCCGATGATAATGGATCGTGGCCGGGAAGCTCCGATGATCTGCCTCACTGACTCCTGTGTTAGAAGTCGCTGTATTGTCGTCCGTATCACCGTCCTATTGTGAGAGAGACAGTCTCTGATTGAATGGTGTATTGTATGGTGCTGCCTTGCATTATAATGCTGCATTGTGTATTGTTGACGGCCGCATTGTGTTCACTTGTTCACCAGCCTGGCCCGGGTTTTGTGTCCTCGGGTTGATCCGAGTGTGGAGGGTGCAGATTGTGGCGTCCAACACCCTGGCATGGGTGTGTGTCTGTTTGAGACTGACCTGAGTCTGTCCCCCTCAGACTGACCTGAGTCTGCCCCCCTCAGACTGATCTGAGTCTGTGACCTGAGTCCCCCCCCTCAGACTGACCTGAGTCTGTTCCCTTCAGACTGACCTGAGTCTGTCCCCCTCAGATTGAGCTGAGTCTGTCTTCCCTCAGATTGACCTGTATCTGCCCCCCTCAGATTGACCTCGGAGATTATACGGCTGACCGGGTGCGCGGCTCCGGTGCCTCGATGAACCACCACCAGGTGGACCGCTGTCTGGAGAGGTTCTTCCCACACCGGTACCGGGAGCGGTGCAGCCAGGACGAGCGCAGGTCAGTCACTGCCCTGAGGGCACGGCCAGGTCACGGTCAGGTCACGACTAGGTTACGGCCAGGTCACGGTCAGGTCACGGCCAGGTCACGGCCAGGTCACGGTCAGGGCACGGTCAGGTCACGGCCAGGTCACGGCCAGGTCACGACCAGGTCACGGTCGGGTCACTGTCTGAGGGCACGGTCAGGTCACGGCCAGGTCACGGTCAGGTCACGGTCAGGTCACGGTCAGGTCACGGCCAGGTCACGGTCAGGTCACGGTCAGGTCACGGCCAGGTCACGGTCAGGTCACGGCCAGGTCACGGTCAGGTCACGGTCAGGTCACGGCCAGGTCATGGTCAGGTCACGGCCAGGTCATGGTCAGGTCATGGTCAGGTCACGGTCAGGTCATGGTCAGGTCACGGCCAGGTCATGGTCAGGTCACGGTCAGGTCACGGGAGGGTTGGGTGAGAGTTGAGTTGGCCTCAGCCTGCCAGATGTTGTTATTGGTGGGATGGTACTTGGTGGGCCATATGGGACGGAGGTGGTGGTTTCAGATGTGCTGAATAAAACTGGAAACGTATAATGCATGCCGTAAAGTGGGATCATCTGCTTAAGCATGTAGTGAGCCTGGTGCTGAAGTATTTTGACAGCCCGATTGGTGAAAGGAATGTTGTTGGCATTCCATCGGATTAAGATCCAGTACGCGGTTGCTGCAGCCCTTGTTATCTTCCACTAAGGGGAGGTTTTTATCGTATCCAGCCACTGTATGACTGAGACTCTATATACCGCAACCGGGTGACGGGAGAAAGAAGAGACCGGGCATTTAGCCGCAAACTGGTGTAATTCCTTGCCGCAGTAGGTATTGTCGTGATTTAGGATTGATGTGTGTTGCCATGACGCTGCGAGAGGTGCTGATTGTTCTGTGCCTTCGGTGCCATGTTTACGTATATGTGCAGCTGGTCGTCCATTCCGGCGCACACATTGAGTTCCTGTGTTATGTTTGTGAAACTGGTTCATTTTATATTTGGTATTCCGAAGTAAAATGCTCGTATGTTTACAGCTGATTGGATTTGAATTGATATAACTGGGTTTCAGCCACTTTTAAAGACGGAAAGTACCGCTACGATGGTTATTATCCGATTGTTATTAAAGGAAACAGTTCACCTTGTCAATGGGGTTTTGAGTTGAGATAGCCAAGCTGTTCTCCATACTCGAAAATGACTAGAGAAGCTTTCACATCTTCATATAAACCCCTTAATTGATCAATATTTCAGACGGTGTGAGTAAGAACGTGAAGCGTTCGAACGAGCGTAGTCTTACAGATAGGCCAAAATCCGTCTTCATCTTGCGTGCTTGCTTGCTGGCTTGCTGGCTTGCTTGTGTGGGTTTCAGGGATAACTCCCGTTTCACTGCACGGTATAGAATACGTGAAAATATTAACGTAAGTGAAGTTACATTCACCAACAATCATTATCCTTTGTCGGACACAAATGCAATAACTTGCTCCGTCTGCTTCATGCCATGCATGCTTTGCTAGTATAATAAAATTGTTTTATTACTAAAAATATTGACGAATACTTAGAGCAAGTACTGTGGTGGCTCTCAAAGCGTTGTATTTTCCAGCATCTTTAACTGGCACGTGGGCAAGTACTGTCTTGTAAGCTCCACGATCCCTCACAAAATCGATGATGTTATGATGACATTGCTTGCTTCTTAGCAATCTGATTTCGCATTATTCTGAGGAAAAAATATTTGAACCAAATAACGGACATTATAATTTGTTTTTTTCCGCGTAAATATATGTTTCATGGCTTACTAGCAACATGACAATTCATTTATAGCTTCTCTCAATCATCTCTGAACTTTTTTCTTTCGTTTTTTAAGGTGGGCTGTTTCCTTTAAGCCGCCTGGACCAGAATTCGCCTAAATATTAAGCCCTCCCCGCCTGGCTTCTATTACCGTCAAATTAGGCTAGGCCAGTAATCTTCCGGGAAGCCTAGCTGACTCTAATCGGCTAATTTTAACATCGATTGCTGCTGGTGGCTGTCAGCCTAGCTTCTCATGCAAACCTGCAAGGCGATACGTAAACCAATTGGAAAGCTGTGTATAAAATATTCCCACCGGAATGCAGCGCTGGCAGGCTTAGCCGCGCGGCGAGCTGCTAGTTTGCAAGATGACGTGGCTTTTATGACATGTAACTGGTGGGTATTTCCTCGGATGCAAACATGCGATGACGAAACTCTGACGGGATGCTGAACACGATGAGCGATGCTCGGAAATGAGTCGCGTCCGAGGCAGCAGCAGCGCTAGTGCATTACATGGGACGCTGTATGGGATTATGCTCGGATGGCTGGACAGGCTGTAAATCAGCACCAGTCCGTCCGGCGGGGCCGGGCCGGCTTACCATGAGCTGTGCAGAAGCAGGGTATGTCCCGCGCCGTCTGTGCTCCGGCGGCTCCGCAGATGATGCTATTATGGGCCGCTGGGTAATTAGTATGAGTTCCGATTTCGCAAGGTGGTTATATCCAGCGCTGCTGTGCTGCTGCTGTTCGGTCATTAATATCGGCGGGTTTTCCTGATGATGGATCGATGGACGTCTGCAACTTTGCAAAGCCCAGAGGCGTGATTTATTGTTTATGGGTGGAGTTCGAACATGTTTCGAAATTACCCTTGGACTTTTCTGATCAAATGTTCTGTATTGTGTATTGCCCCTACGTACCCTCCTGGTCAGCTTCTATTCCAAAGCGTTATACTGACTCATGGATTGAGATTGCTGAGAATGCATTTGAGATCGTTGTATATTATATGGCAAAACACGTGACAGAATCAGAATGGTGATGGCCGAGGCTTGTGCTTACTTGTTTTATAGTGTATGTATTAACGTTTTGATCAGGAGATGCATGGTTATATTCTAGGCTCGGTCCTGTCACACGCCACCTGAGAACACTGACTGGTTTAAACCTTCGCTCTCCTACTGTACCCCCTCTCCTCCCTTGCCTCCTCCCTTCCCTTCCCTCCCTTTGGACATTTAATTTTTATCCTCTTGTCCTCTCCTCTTTCTCCTCTCCCTCTCCTTTCTTCTCCCTTATCCCTTATTTCCTCTCTACTCTTTCTCTACCCTTCCCTCTTACTACTGCCTCTACTCCTGTCCTTCTTACCCCAGTTGGTTCCTCTACTCCCTTCTCTTCTTACCCCTTTCCTTCTACCTATCCTCTATCCCCTTCCTTCTACCTCTTTCCTCTCTACCCCTTTCCCTCTACTCCTTCCTCTACCCTTCCTTCTACCCCTGTCTCTTCTCTTCCCACCCTTTCTATCTCTCCCTTCTACCCATTTGCATCTACCCTTCCTCTACTCCCTCCTCTACCCCTTCCTCTACCCCTTCCTTCTACCTCCTTCCCTACCCTCTTCCTCTCACCCTTTTCTTCGTATCCCCTTCCTTTTACCTCTTTCCTCTATCCCCTTCCTCTCTCCCTTCCCCTCTATCTCTCCCTCTACCCCTTCCTCTACCCCTTTCCTCTACCCCTTCCGCTACCCCTTTCCCCTTACCCCTTCCTCTACCCCTCCCTCTACCCCTCCCTCGCAGGCCGGGTTATGCGAACTCACGGGACGGCTGTGCGCATTACGGAGCAGCAAATAAAGGGCTTGTTCACGTCGCTGCTACGCTCTTTGTTGTCGGGTGTTCGGCTAACAATGCCAGAATGCAGCTGTCGGTGCAATGTCCTCAATGCTGCCGCGCCGCTCGGCAGTGGGCTTTGTGCGCTCTAATTGGGCGCTGCTTTGCTGTGAGTGTGTCTGTCTGTGTGCATGTGTGCAGTAACAGTGGTGGGTGGGGACCTGTTGTCTCTGTGTCTGTTGCTGGAAACACCTCCCCTTGTTGGTACTGAAGTACGGGCCGGTAGGACGGAAGTCCGTCTATGGTGGCGGTGCCAACTGTGGCGACCATACCGTCAGCGCCGCAGCCCCGGCTTGCTTTCATGTGGTTATAGCGCTCCATTTTAGCCCAGCTGCTGGAGATGGGAGGGATCCATCTCATCATCGACACTAGGCGGCAGGCCGGCCTGGGCTGCCCGGCGGGCGGGGGCGGCTGCCTCTCCGGGCGGGGGCGGCTGCCTCTCCGGGCCTGGCCGCTGAGCAGCTGCTCTGCGCCCAGATGTCGTGGCCGTGGTGTATCAAAGTCGCTGCCACTCTACCCGGGGCTGAGACTATGTATAGTAGACAGTTGTCCTCTGCATCTGTACCGGAGGCTATGTATAGTAGACTACAGCAGGCCAGTTGTTCTCTGCATCTGTACTGGAGACTATGTATCGGCTATCGCAGACAGATGTCCTCTGGATCTATACTGGAGACTATGTAGACTGCAGCAGGCCAGTTGTGCTCTGCATCTGTACTGGAGACTATGTAGTTAGAGCAGACAGTTGTCCTCTGCATCTGTAATGGGCGCCACATAACTTTACAGTTGAGGCGCCCTTAAACCCAAATCATCATCATCATCATCATTCTGCATCTGTACTGGAGACTATGTATCGCAGACAGTTGTCCTTTGCATCTATACTGGAGACTATGTATCGCAGACAGTTGTCCTTTGCATCTATACTGGAGACTATGTATCGCAGACAGTTGTCCTCTGCATCTATACTGGAGACTATGTAGACTGCAGCAGTCCAGCAGTCTGCTTTATAGGTGCCGTGGCATATGGGAATAATGGACCAACATTTGGCTTTACCGTGGCGACTTCTTGTGAATACATGTTTTAGCAAACGGCACCCGGAAGGTGCTTCTCGGAAGTCTTAGAACCGCCATGTTCTTGTCTATTTTTTTTGCTTCAGCCCGGGTCCAATAATACTCGCCTGCCCGCTCATCACTGACCTACAATTACACTGGAGCTGGCCGATAATAGCCGGGCTGCCGTCCTGAGGGACGCTCCCTCCGCCGCCCCCGCCCCCGCCGCCGCCGCCGCCGCCCCCGGTCCGTCCCCCCGAGGGAGGCGGTCAGCGTGATGACTGCGCGTGTTGCGTGTGGGCTGGTGTCGTGTCGCGACGCAGCGGCCGGACGGCACGACCGCTGGCCCTCGCCGGCCGATCGCATGCTGATGGCGTCTCCGTCTCTAATGACGTCATTAGGGTGCTGTCGGCCCGTTTTTGTGGCGGCCGTCCCCGGAATGGATCGTCGGAGCAGCTCGTTCGGGGCGGACCGCGGTCGTGGGGGTCGGCGGCGGTTCGACCCGGCGTGTCCCGCGGTTAGGGAAGGTATTCAGGCGGTGGTTTGCGAGGTTCAGACGGTGATTCGGAAAGTCTTGGCAGTGGTGGTCCGTTGTGGCGCTCTTCCGTCGGTGGTTTTGGAAGTTCAAGTGGTGGTTGCGGAAGGTCCGCTTATGACTTGGCAGACTCCGGTCCCATGGGGTAGCATGTCTAGTATGTGAATGTCTAAGGCTGGTGGTTTGGAATGTTCCGGTCTTGCGGGGCAGCCTGTCGTTTCGTGTGGAGAGACTTGATGCTGATGGATCGGGGCTCCGGTCCCGTGGGGCCCGGGCAGCCTGTCGTCTTCCATCCCATGTGTGCGGGGAGATTTCAGCTCCCCGGAGAGCGCCTGGGAACGGCCGCCGTCGGCGCCGATGGTCGCGTCGTCTCGTGTTTGCCGAACTATCGCGTATCACGAGCTCAGCTGCCGGCCAGCCTTGCCACCTCCGTCGGCAGACACCACCCGCTGTTTGTTCTCCGGAGCTGGCCTGAGTGGCGGCGGACGCGGCGCAAGTGCGGCGTTATCTGACTATCTGACGGCGCGGCGTGGCGTGGTGCGGCGCGGCCGACACTGGCCAGCTGGCGGCCGGCGGCGTTTTCCCGGGTCTGCGCCGCGTCTGCCGCGCCCAGCGCCGGCCAGCGGTAAACACATAGAGGACAGCTGCCGGACAGAGCCGCCGAGTTTGTCGCATGGCTGTCTCGGCTCGATTCAGGCCCGCCTCGGGTCGTCTCTTCC
The DNA here is from genome assembly GCA_014673585.1 of Semibalanus balanoides. Taxonomy (NCBI): domain Eukaryota; kingdom Metazoa; phylum Arthropoda; class Thecostraca; order Balanomorpha; family Balanidae; genus Semibalanus; species Semibalanus balanoides. Next base: position 23,049 of record VOPJ01016206.1, on the reverse strand, counting down.
GTCTCGATCCTTTCTCTATCCCGTCTCGATCCCGTCTCTATCCCGTCTATATCCCGTCTCTATCCCGTCTCGATCCCGTCTCTATCCCGTCTCTATCCCGTCTATATCCCGTCTCTATCCCGTCTATATCCCGTCTCTATCCCGTCTCGATCCCGTCTCTATCCGTCTATCCCGCGTTGATCACGCGTCGATCCTGCGTCGATTCTCCCTCGATCCGGTCTCATTCCCGCTCGATCCCGTATCGATCCAGTCTCATGTCCCGATCTAATGCCATCCCGTCTCGATCCAGTCTCATCCCGATCCAGTTTCGACCCAGTCTCAAGCGGCCAGGTTAAGAGACTCGATCGATCACGTCCTGAACCCGTTTCGATCACGCCCCGGGCCCGTTTTGGTCCCGTCCTGCTCCTTTTGATTACGTTCCCGTCGAACGGGCCTTACATTCCAGCCACTGGGCACTTGTGCATGTGCAATGTGCTGGTAGCGATCAGGATTTTATCGACAGCTTCCTAAGAAGGCCTGAAGATGTATGATATAAATGTTTATGTTGAAATGTGGGTACTGGCCACAGGGTATATGGCATGTGCTACTTTGCGTGTACTGATTTATGACGCTGGTAGATTCTTGTTATTGCATGTCTTTAGCAGACTGGTGTTTTTCACTTTCAGTGGAGCCCGCCCTTCGTGACGTCTGAGTCGTCGGAACACGTATTCTAGTGGCTGCCGTGCACTGCAATGATTCACAAAGCAGCGGCTTCGTGGCGTGCTACCCCATGTCGTGATTGCGCCTTTGATTGGCCGACAGCCCGACAGTGGCCCCACTCGCCGCTCGTCGGTCGTTAACAATCAGATGACGCCGGGGCGGCGTCATCTGATGGCGCAGATTCCGGCCAGCGCCACAACTGAGCCTATCAGGGCTGTACGTGCCCGGCGCGTCAGGCTTCAGCGTCACCCCATCTGTCTCCAGATCAAACGGAGGAAATCAGCGAGAAAACCGACCACAATTATGGCTGTACCAGGGGGCTTTACGGAGCCGGTGAAAGCGGGGGTTCAGAGACGGGGCGAATCTTCTGTCAGGATTGCGGTGGATGGCACACGGTATCATCCGATGAGAAGGGGATTAGAAAGTCGCTAGAGTGATCGGGTGTTGCCGTGTGTCGTCGGCTGTTCGCCGAACGGGCTCGTATTTTTATCCGATCGTTGACCGAGCGGCCTGGATGTGATATGGGAGCGTTGCACTGTGAGAATGCGTCGCATGAGTTTTACCGCCGGCTTCGTTCGGCTGGTAAAAAGTGAGTTCTGCTCGTTAAAAGTGAGTTGTCGTCGGCCACCGTAATGTGTCCTCGATCAATGGTCAATGATCAGTGGTCAGTGGTCGGTAATCCGGACCAACATGACCACATCTGCAGGGATCTGATAGACAGATGGTCTCGGGCAGTTCTCAGAATGTTTGGACGGAAGAAATGTGTCATGGATGACCTCATCGAGGCTTAAGACCTGCAGTGATGTGTTTTACTCTGAAGAGCTGGAGTTTTTCGAGCGACGTGCAAATGGCCCGACAGGTTTGCCTAACTTGTTTAGATTAAAATCGACATTCGCCATCCTTGGCGTCACGGCCGCATTTCTGCGGTGATAAAACACGCGATCGCTGCTTTTCGACTAAGACCAATTACACTTTTTCGTCCAGAGCCACGGAAAAGTGCAACACTTTAAAAAGCTGCTAGTGCGCACTTCATGACGAAGCAGTCTCATGATTTGTTCGGTAATTGAATGGAATGTGTTTGGATCGTTCCCTATCGAACCTCAGAAATCCCGAGACGTTCTCATGGCATTCCTTGAAAATCTGCCGTATCGTCGTTTTCCCAATTATCCTCTGTGGGAAGATCTCGTATCTGATTTACGTCAGTGTCAGTCATTAGTTTCGTATGAATCTGCGTCATAATGACTCTCTGCTACCCGTTCACTAAGCATGTTTTATGTGCCTCGAGTAATCCGTGCAGCATTGTCTCTAAGAATGCTTCAGTATAACTAAACCGCAGTTTTTATGAAGCTTTGCGTTGTAAAACCGCAGTTTGTACGGGGCTTTGCGTTAACCCCAGTGTGACGTCATGGAGAGGCGAATCCGGTGCTTATTTGGCTTCTGATCCGTGTGACGATTGTGGCGCGGCGGCTCGCCGAGCTGGCGGCGGCGGCTGTGTTATTCTCTGAGCCAGGCTCACATAATCAGCGTGTCGGAGCTGGCGCGTCTGGCGCGCTCGCAGCAGAGATAAGCGTGTTGGTTCGCCGCAGCAGCCGCTTCACTCGGCCTCTGTTTGTGTCAGCTCAGAGCGGTGATGGTCACAGAGACTGACAGTCTCCCAGAGAGCGGCCCTCCAGACCCAGAGACTGGACAGTCTCCCCGAGGAGCGGGCGCCGCCCCGGAGAATGACCAGTCTCCCCAGAGGGCGGCGCCCCAGACCCAGAGACTGAACGTCTCCCAGAGAGCCGGCGGCCCAGACCAGAGATACAGTCTCCCCAGAGGGCGGCGCCCCGACCAGAGACTGACCGTCTCCCAGAGGGCGACGCCCCAGACCATTAGACTGACCAGTCTCCCAGAGGACCGGCGCCCGACCAGAGGCTTGACCAGTCTCCCCAAGGAGCGGCCCAGACCAGAACTGACAAGTCTCCCAGAGGAAGCGGCGCCTCAGACCAGAGACTGACCAGTCTCCAGAGGAGCGCGCCCCACCCAGGACTGACCAGTCTCCCAGAGGAGCGGCACTCTCTGAAAGCAGTGCGCCCCCAGAGACTGACCAGTCTCCCCAGAGGAGCGGCGCCCCAGACCCAGAGACTGACCAGTCTCCCCAGAGGAGCGTCCTCCTCTGACACAGCAGTGCCGCCTCAGACCCAGAGACTGACCAGTCCCCCCAGAGGAACGTCCTCCTCTGACACGGCAGTGCCGCCTCAGACCCACGCGCCGCCGCCGCGCTGATCAGCAGCCTTCCGGCCTATCTTGATCAGTAGCATGGGCGGTGGGCGGCCGGGCGGATGTCATGAAGCGCGGTTCAATGGGAGTTGGCCGGCCCGGTCGGTACGGGGTGTGTCCGGCCCGTGTAGTTGGAGCGGCTCTACATGGGGAGTTGGTCTGGACCGGACCGGTCGGCTGGCTCGGCTGGTGTAATGTGTTGTTCGTAACGGGACAGGACGGCTGGCACTGTTTAGGATATGTGTCGGGTGTTCAACTGACGCACCAGGCCGGCGGCGGCCGAGATTGTTGCATTAGTTTGTGTTCTAGGAGGCATTGTTCCTCGAACAAACTAATGAGGTTGATTGAGTTATGGTCGTCCAAACTGTGTTAATTAATCAGACGTATATCACGATATTCCAGTTCATCCCAACACGTTACAACATTTGCTGTTAAACCCCAATCGTCATCGCGATTCAATTTTGTTTTTCGTCTCAAACTGAGTTCCGGCTAGATTGCTGAAGTTTTCTTCCAGCTTTTGTTGCTGGATCTCACCATTCTCTGTTGTGAGTCTGTGGAGTCTGAGAGAGATTGAGAACTGTTATCGGTACCCACTCCAACACAAAACGGAACGCTTCTGATAGCCTGCTGGAAATCTCTCTCGATCTGCTCGCCTCGGGCGCCGCGGAGCCGAGTCTTCGTAACTCGCACCATTGGACGTCCGTCTCCCTATTACTGAGCGAAACGAGCCGCCTTCCGACCCGTCTGATCATCTGGCCGTCTGATTACCGCCTGGACGGGCCCGGCGGCCTCTCCGCCTATCTTATTACCCGGCCCGAACGGCGCTTCTCTGTGACGGCGCCGCCTCTTATCTGCAGGCGCTTCTTTGTCCGCCGAAAGATGCGCGCAATCACCGAGGCGTGAAGCTCGTTCACGGTTTTTGTCGCCATTTTTGCACGCATTCTCGGCACAATTATAGTCGGATCAGCGTCTTTTGGTGTGCCCCGCCTGGCACGACGCGCCACAATGAAGGAGATGGCGCGCTGTTTGTGCCGCCGAAAATCGCTGACCCGCGGGGCTGCGACCTCCCGCTGCTGGTATTTTCGGCGGTCTTTGGACGACAGATTCGGGATTATCTCTAGTGGGTCAGGGTGGTTTTTGTGAGAGGCGGTGCGGTTGACATGTGATGCGGACTTGAGAGATCTGCTCCTCTGTGACTGCCTCTTCCTGAGCTGATATTCAAAGATAAGACACTGGTTGTTTAATGGGACTGATCACTAATCAGTAACACTGCTGTGGAGTGGGCGCCCTGGTTTGGCCTGACAATGTCACGGGATCGGTGTCGAATACGAACTGACGATTAATGTGTCGGATTGTACTCAGCTGTGAAATAATGACCCATTATAACCTGTATGATACAGATGAGTGTTGCCAGCCTTCCACACGTGATGGCATCAGTGTCAGACACCGTGGGTGTGCTGTAGTGTATACCCTAGTAGCACATAACGTTGTCACTACGTCATGGCAGGAGAACGTTCATACGACGGAATTACGTCGTGAAAACGTTGTCACATCGTCGTGAAAGTAATGTGTGCTACTAGGGTATGACGCCACACGACTTGGGTAGGTGTCCAGTCTGGCCGTGTCTCTCCATGCAACCCTATGACTCCCTGGGATGAAAGTCGTCCGCCAGCTCCCAGCTCGGTTTTTTGACGCCCTGTCTTCTCCCCGTGTACAGGCACCTGAGCGGCGCCCTGGTGGAGAAGTGGAGCTCACTGAAGGGCCGCAGTTTGACGCCCTGTCTTCTCCCCCGTGTACAGGCACCTGAGCGGCGCCCTGGTGGAGAAGTGGAGCTCACTGAAGGGCCGCAGCACTCACGACTGCGTCAGGATATACCTGACCTGCACCAGAAAGTGGCCCCACTTCGGCTCGGCCCTCTTCAAAGCCAAGGTGAGTCGACCCGGCCCGTCACCGTCAGCTCGTACAGAGGTGGGGAGTCTACCGTTCTGTCAGCTGTACGGTATGCAGCTTATCGTCGAGGGCGGAGGGGAGTTTTGAACAGGATGCCTGTTCGTCTGCGGCTGAACCCCCAGCTGTTATTGTCTGCCCGGTTCTTTTCGAGCCCCGCCGCCGGCTGTCCGTCCCTCTGCTGCTGTATCTGAGTCTGAAGTGGCCACCGGAGCCTGGTGAGCGGCGGGTTCTGCTGATCAGCGGGCAGCTGCGGCAGACGGGACACACGCTCCTCTCCACACCAGGCGCCCTGGAGCCGCGTCTGGAGGGCCCTCCGCCCGCCGGATATTGGCTCGGACGGCCGGGGGCGGCGGCGGCGGCGGCGGAGTGGACGTGACACGGCGCAGCAACGCGCCGCAAACGCCGCACTTCCTGTGGCGGCGAGACCGGCGGACGGAGCGCGTGATACGGCGCGTCCGCCGCCGCCCCCGCCCCGCCGCCGCCGCCGCTGTTTCCTCCCGCAGACCGGAACCAGACGACCAAGGCACGGGAATGATGACAGACAGACAGCGGTCGGTATCGGTTTGATTCCTCCGGGGGCTGCTGTAGCGTGCGGCAGGGTCGTCCCGGGCTGGCCAGTGATTGCACACGTCACTGGCCGCTGTCTGATGCCGCGAACTTCGCCAGACAAGTATTTTACCAATAACTGCATTTGCTTGATGATAAGACCACCAAGGAATGTTGTTGTAGAACAATTTATATCCAGATTTGTTCTTGGAGATGTTGTTATTTCTGGTGGCTTACTTCATTTGTGGTGACCAAGAAGGATCGTTGCAGATGACATTTCCTAATTGCGGATAAAAGCTGACATTTTAACGGATGGATCGTTTTTTGTTATCAGTATTGATATTCTGTTACCGACTTTATTCGTTACGGTGAAGTAATTCAAAATAGCGTTTTTTATTTTCTCCTTTTCTCTAACATTTTTTTCTTCTTGAGGATGGGTATAGGCTGAAGTTAATACTCAATGTTACGCATTTTCGGTGATTGACTAGATAATGCCATGCCTATTTCTGAAGATTTGATTGGGACAGTAGCTGGCTGTTTTCGTTCAAGGATACACTGTCATCAACCGTTTAGATGATCACGCACGCGGCGTTCTACCCTTGTTTTGTCGTTCCGTTTGAATGGAGCGATTAACGAGCCAGCTGGGTCCTGATTGGTCCCAGCTGATTCCGTTCAGCGCTGTGATTATTGTGTTTTGAGAGTGATGGATCGTCCTGATGGCATAATGACTCGGTAATCGACTGCCTGAGAGTGGCGACACAGACAACGCCCCGCTACCGGTTCGAAGAAAACTCGGCCGAAGCCGGATCTGAACTGTGAGCTGTTGTCAGCGCCAGGCAGTTCTTGCGAACAAAAAGACCTTGTTCAAATCGAGCTGATAGCTTGCTAATCTGTTTTGTGTAACCTGACTTTGCATGATACATCTTATGTGACCTGTCCACAGTTGTCCGGGGAAGGTTTGGCGGTGCTGACCTCTGAACCTGACCTACCTCTGACCTGCCCCACAGCTGTCCGGGGAAGGCACGGCGGGTCCTGCGCAGCTGACGAGGGCGCCCTTCTGACCTGACCTCGGACCTGCCCACAGCTGTCCGGGCGAAGGCACGAAGCGGTAGTTACCCTGGCAGCTGGCGAGGCGGCCCTGCTGACCTGACCTCTGACCTGCCCACAGCTTCCGGAGGAAGGGCACGGGTCGGTGTTCCTGGCAGCTGGCGAGGGCGCCCTCTGACCTGACTCTTGACCTGCCCCAGCTGTCCGGGGAAGGCACGGCGGTGTCCTGGCAAGCTGGCGAGGCGCCCTCTGACCCGGAACCTCTGACCTGCCCACAGCCTGTTCGGGTGAAGGCCACGGCGGTGTTCCTGGCAGCTGGCGAGGGCGCCCTCTGACCTGACCTCTGACCCTGCCCACAGCTGTCACGGGGAAGGCACGGCGCTGTTCCTGGCAGCTTGGCCGAGGCCGCCCTCGACCTGACCTCTGAAACCTGCCCACAGCTGTACCGGGGAAGGCACGGCGGTGTTGTCCTGGCAGCTGGCGAGGGCGCGCCCTCTTGACCTGACCTCTGACCTGCCCACAGCTGTCCGCGGGAAGGCACGGCGGTGTCCTGGCAGGACTGGCGAGGCGCCCTCTGACCTGACCTCTGACCTGCCCACAGCTGATCCGGGGAAGGCCACGGCGTGTTTCCTGGCAGCTGGCAGGGCGCCCTTCTGACCTGACCTCTGACCTGCCCACAGCTGTCCGCGGGAAGGCACGGCGTGTTCCTGGCAGCTGGCGAGGGTGCCTCTGACCTGACCTCTGACCTGCCCCACAGCTGTCCGGGGAAGGCACGGCGGTTGTTCCTGGCAGCGGGAGGGCCCTTCTGACCTGACCTCTGACCTGCCCACAGCTGTCCGGGAAGGCACGGCGGTGTTCCTGGCAGCTGGCGAGGGGCGCCCTCTGACCTGACCTTCTGACCTGCCCACAGCTGTCCGGGCGAAGCACGGCGGTGTTCCTGGCAGCTGGCTTGAGGGCGCCCTCTGACCATGACCTCTGACCTGCCCACAGCTGTCCGGCGGAAGGCCACGCGCAGTGTTCCTGGCAGCTGGCGAGGCGCCCTCTGACCTGACCTCGTGACAATGCCCACAGCTGTCACGGCGGAAGGCACGCGCGTGTTCCTGGCAGCTGGGCGAGCGGCGCCCTTCATGACCTGACCTCTTGACCTGCCCACAAGCTGTCCGGGGGAAGGCACGGCGGTGTTCCTGGGCACGCTGGCGAGGCGCCCTCTGACCTGACCTTGACCTTGCCCACAGCTGTCCGGGAAGGCACGGCAGAGTGTCCTGGCAGCTGGCGAGGGCGCCCTCTGACCTGGACCTTGACCTGCCCACAGCTGTCCTCGGAAGGCACGGCGTGTGTCCTGGCAGCTGGGCGAGGCGCCCTCTGACCTGACCTCTGACCTGCCACAGCTGTCCGGGGAAGGCACGGCGGTGTTCCTTGGCAGGCTGGCGAGGCGCCCTTCTGACCGTGACCTCTGACCTGCCCACAGCTGTCCGGCGGAAGCACGGCGGTGTTTCCTGGCAGCTGGCGAGCGGCGACCCCTCTGACCTGACCTCTGACCTGCCCACAGCTGTCCGCGGAAGCAACGGCCGGTGTTCCTGGCAGCTGGCGAGGGCGCCCTCATGACCTGACTTGACCTGCCCACAGCTGTCCGGGAAGGCACGGCGGTGTTCCTGGCAGCTGGCGAGGGCGCCCTCTGAAACCTGACCTTGACCTTGCCCACAGCTGTCCGGGGAAGCACGGCGGTGTTCCTTGGCAGCTGGGCGAGGGCGCCCTCGACCTGACCTTGACCTGCACAGCTGTCCGGGGAAGGCCACGGCGGGTGTTCCTGGCAGCTGGCGAGGGCGCCCTCTGTGTACTAAGCATCAGCACCCTGCAGGAAACGGCCAGGTGAGAGGATGGATAGGGAAAGAATGGCAGGGGACGGAGGACAGATGGGACGGCTTGGTAGGGGACAGAGGACATGTGTAAAAGGTTGGCAGGAGATTGTGGACATATGGGACAAAGCTGGTGTGGATAGAGGTCTTGCAGGGGCTATGACTAGTGACAGGAATCATAGCACCACGGTGACATGCACAGTACGCAGCAGTACACAGACACAGCAGTCAGGACACAGCACAGCCTGCGCCCTGCGGTGCTGCGGACTCTCGGCATCGGCCGCCAGCCTGCCGCTAAGTACGACCGCAGTGGTAACGTGACACGACGGTGGCGAACAAACACCACCGCTGATGGGTTTCAATTCCTGGAGAGACGTATACGGAACTCCTTAGAGACGAGAGGCCTCTGCCGTGTGCACCTAATGAGATATGTGATAGCGGGTACTGACACGGACACCAAGCAGGTGATTACCAAATCACCAGCGGTGATGGGGCCGACACTGACACCAAGAAGATGGTTACCAAAACACCAGCGGTGATGGGGCCGACACTGACACCAAGAAGATGGTTACCAAATCACCAGCGGTGATGGGGCCGACACTGACACCAAGAAGATGGTTACCAAATCACCAGCGGTGGTGGAGCCAGGCCCTGCTTTCCCTGCCGGGTGGGGTGCGATGTGGTGGTGGATTTGTGCTGTGGGCTGGGATAAGTGTTGGTGATGAAAAAAGTGTTTGTGGTCGAAATCCAGTGATAGATTGAGCAGCTTCTGTTGGGTAGAACTCAGTTTGCTAGTACTAAGCCTGAATAAATTACTCCTAGACCATCAATATCTGACCGCATGTTGTTAAATTCTTCAGCTATCTTACCCTAACATGTTTTGCATATTTTGAGTGATGAAGTGCCGACGTTCCGGCCATAATTGCATACATCTCCGCATATTTGTATATTTATGACGGCCATGCAATGCTAAACATCGCAATTATCCCGGCGAGTTTGTATATTGCACAAATCTTGTACAGCCTGGCATGTTTGGAAGTCGTTCGGTACTCGGCGGTACTGGGTATCTGGAGACGTAGACATCGATCTATCTGGGTAAGCTGCGGCTCGTCTCCCTATCTGAGACTGCTGGAGACGACGTTAGACAGAAGGCCGGCCTCTCTGTCGAACCAGCTGTATATCTAAGCCAGGCTGGACCCCGGGTCTGCCGGTGCATAGTCACTGCGATGCGCCGTATTCGTCACCGGCCGCGGGGGGCGGGTTGTAGCGGCCCGTGACGCGCTGGATGTCGTGCCCACGGTATACTGACTGAGGAAGACGGGAGGGAGAGGAGTCAGCAGTCAGCAGCTGTGTCTGTACTGACCGGCTGTCAGCGCGGTGTGATGCTGACGGTGTGGGCCACACAGCACTCTGCCGAGCTCCAGTGTGGGACCACACACGTCACTGGAATGGGCGCCATCGCGTCACTGGACCCCCGCCACCTCCCTGACCCCGGTGACGGCTGTTGTGGGCGCGCGGGTGGTCCGGCGGCACAGGCGGACACTGTCTGTATGTCTGCGGTGCAGGTGGCACCGGCATGTCAACCTCGTGTGGGTCCGTGTGTGGCCGGATAGCGGGGGTACTGCTCCCCTGCGCCCCCTTCCTGACAGTACAGTTATAGCAGATGTGTCGGCCGCGTCGCTCGCCGGCTTGTAACCCAGGCTATGTCGTGTCAGATGTCGATACGAAGGACGTGTTCTGACAGTCAATTCCCGCGGGGATTCCCGAAGCAACGGGTTAATAGGAATATCAATGTATAAGTACATTGCCGAACTGCGGTAGAGTAGTACCTACAGTCCAAACGCCCTCCGGGGATTCCAGGGATTCTCGCGGGGAATGTGCACGGTCAGAGCCCGGCGCCGTGCCAGGTCACCTGACGTCGACCTGAGCAGAGACGCCGTGAGAATTTAGCCAGCTCCGCCAATCTCTGGTCCGCCCGCCCAGTGACGAATCCACGGGTCCCCGGCGGTGGCGGTGTGTACCTTCACCAAACTCACCCCCCCCCCCCCTGCGACCCGCACCGTGTCCCGCCCCGGCCGCAAATATACCCAGCCAATAGTCGCGGTTCGTTAAATCCATAGACTAATTCAATTAGTGCCGGATTGTCATTCCACATAATTCCTCGTGTCATGACGTCACTGAGCAGGGTTCAGCGCGCCGCGGGGGTCGCCGGTACCGTAGATAGTTCCCAAAGCTGCCGGTCTGCTGCGCCACCGCTGAGGTCGAGCTATACACCTGCAGCAGCTGCGGCTGGTTCGGTCGCCGGCCGGAATAGCTGTGGCTCGTTAGGCGGGATTGTGACCGGGATGATGAAGCCCTCGTTATGGGGGTCCCCACCTACCTCCCTCCCCGCCCTGCCTGGTGGGAGGGAGGGGGTAGCGATGACGTGGTGTCGGTACTCGTATGCGGTGCGCGCTCCCCCCGGTGCGGTCTGATGCCTCGTGTCATACGGAATGTACTGAGTGACACATCTGCTGCACCAGACGCCTGACAGAGCCATGTTAAGAGAGACGCGGGCTACCTGTCTTATGAGTCGGCCGGCTTAGAATTCGGCTGTGTCGCAATCCCTTGATGTATGCTAATAATGTGGCTACTTCCTGGAATCAAGGCACCGCACTAACTACATCACTCGGTCCCCAGACCACATCACTCGGTCGCCAGATATCAGTACACGCATAGTGACGTCGGAGGGCCGCTCACTAACCACATCACTATGTTCGCCAGATAGTCAGTACACGTCATAGTACGTTCGGGAGGCCTCACTAACCACATCCTCGTTCGCCAGATACAGTTACAGTCGCAGTTGACGTTCGGAGGCCTCACTAAACCTACATCAGGTCTATGTTTCGACCAGATATTCCAGTATCAGCGCATAGTGCGTTCGGGAGGCCGTCACTAACACATATCACTTCGGTCGCCCAGTTATCAGTACACGTCAGTGAGTGACGTTCGGAGGGCCGTCACTAAATAACACATTTCACTTGTCAAACCAGGATATCAGTACACGTCAGTAGTTGACGTTCGGAGGCCGTCGTCTAACTTGCCCACATCACTATGTCGCCAAGATTCAGTACATGTCAGTAGGACGTTCGGAGGCCGTCACGTAACCCACATCACTCGCGGTTTCCCAGTTAATCACTACACGTCAGTAGTGACGTTCCGGAGGCCGTCACTAACACATCCCTCTGATCACAGATATCAGTACACGCTCAGTAGTGGACGATTTCGGAGCCGTCTCTAACCACATCAGCTATGTCGCCAGATATCAGTACATGTCAGTTAAGTGACGTTCGAGGCCGTCACATAAACACACATCACTATTGTCGCCCAGATATCAGTCACCACGTCATGTCGTGACGTTCGGAGCCGTCACTAACCACCATCACTCTGTCGCCAGATATCAGTACACGTCAGTCAGTGAACATCGGAGGCCGGTCACTAACCACATCACTGCGGTCCGCCAGATACAGTTACACGTTCAGTCAGTGACGTTCAGAGTCCTCACTAACACTTCACTCGTCACCAAATCAGTACACGTGTGACGTTCGGAGCCTCACATAACCACATTCACTGGTCCACCTAGATTTCAGGTACACGGTCGGTTCGTGACGTTCGGAGGCCGTCACTTAACGCACATTCACTATGTCGCCAGATAATCCAGTACACGTCAGTCGTGACGTTCGGAAGGCCGTCACCTTAACCACATCACTTCGTCGCCAGAAATCAGTACTCGTCAGTAGTGACGTTCGGAGGGCCGTCACAACCACATCACTCTGTCCCAGATATCAGTACACGTCAGTAGTGACGTCAGAGGCCGTCACTACCACATCATATGTTGCTAGATATCAGTACATGCAGTTAGTGGACGGTCGGAGGCCTTCACTGAACCAATCACTATGTCGGCCAGAATTCGTACACGCAGTAGTGACGTTCGGAGGCCGGTCACTAACCACATCAGCTATGTTCGCCAGATATAGTTACACGTCAGTGGTGACGTTCGGAGGCCGGTCACTAACCACATCACTCGGGCGCCAGATATCATATCACGTCAGTCGTGACGTTCAGAGGCGTCACTAACTACATCACTATGTCCGCCAGTATCAGGTACAGTCCAGTAGTGACGTGCAGAGGCCGTCACTAACTACATCACTAGTCGGCCAGATTAGTACACGTCAGGTCGTGACGTTCAGAGGCCGTCACTAACCACATCCGACTCTGTTCGCCAATATCAGTACACGTCGAGTAGTGACGTTCGGAGCCGTCACTAACCACATCAAACCTGGTCGCCAGATTATCAGTACACGTTCATTAGTGATTCAGGAGGCCGTCCACTAACCACATCACTCTGTCGCCAGATATACAGTACACGTCAGTAGTGACGTCAGAGGCCGTCACTTTAACCACATCAACTTGTCGCCAGATATCAAGTACACTCAGTAGTGACGTTCAGAGGCCGTCACTAACCACATCCACTTGGTCGCCAGATATCAGTGACACCGTCAGTAGTGACGTTCCAGAGCGCCGTCACTAACCACATCACTCGGTCGCCAGATACAGTACACGTTCAGTAGTGACGTTCAAGGTTCGTCACTAACCACATCACTCGTGTCGCCAGATATCAGTACCACGTTCAGTAGTGACGGTCGGAGGCCGTCACTAACCACACTCACTCGGTCGCCAGATTATCAGTACACGTCAGTAGTGACGTTCGGAGGCCGTCACTAACCACATCACTCGGTCGCCAGATATCAGTACACGTCAGTGGTGACGTTTGGAGGCCGTCACTAACCACATCACTATGTCGCCAGATATCAGTACATGTCAGTAGTGACGTTCGGAGGCCGTCACTAACCACATCACTATGTCGCCAGATATCAGTACACGTCAGTAGTGCGTCTCGGAGGCCGTCACTTAACCACATCCACTATGTCGCAGATATCAGTACACGTCAGTGGTGAGTTCGAGGCCGTCACAACACATCAACTCCGGTCGCCAGATATCAGTACACGTCAGTCGTGACGTTCAGAGTGCGTCACTTACCACATCACTATGTCGCCAGATATTCCAGTACACGTCAGTAGTGACGTTCGGAGCCGTCACTAACCACTCACTCGGTGTACCAGATATGTCAGTACCGGTCAGTGGTGACGTGTTGGAGGCCCGTCACTAACCACACCTATGTCGCCAGATATCATACATGTCAGTAGTGACGTTCAGGCCCGTCGAGCTAACACATCACCTATTCGCAGATTCAGTACACGGTCAGTAGTGACGTTCGGAGCCGTGCCACCTAACCCACATCACCTCGGTCGCCAGATTATCAGTACACGTCATGGTGGACGTTCGGAGCCGTTCACTAACCACATCAACTCGGTCACCAGATATCAGTACACGTCAGTGGTGACGTTCGGAGGCTGTCACTAACCACATCACTCGGTCGCCAGATATCAGTACACGTCAGTGGTGACGTTCGGAGGCTGTCAGGACGACTTCATGCTGGTGGTCTCTGAGAATGGCAACTCTGATGCGGCTACCACGCAGCAGCTCCTCTTCAACATGCCCAAACCCAAGGTAAGCTCCTCTTCAACATGCCCAAACCCAAGGTAATCCCTCTCAACGCCCCCAGATGCCAAACCCAAGGTAGCTGCTTGGAGGCGCTCCTCTTCAACATTGCCCAAACCCAGGTAAGCTGCTGGAGCGCCCCTCCAACATGCCAAACCCAAGGTAAGCTGCTGGAGCGCTCCCTTCAACATGCCCAAACCCAAGGTAAGCTCCTCTTCAACATGCCCAAACCCAAGGTAAGCTGTTGGAGCGCTCCTCTTCAACATGCCCAAACCCAAGGTAAGCTGCTGGAGCGCTTCTCTTCAACATGCCCAAACCCAAGGTAAGCTCCTCTTCAACATGCCCAAACCCAAGGTAAGCTGCTGGAGCGCTCCTCTTCAACATGCCCAAACCCAAGGTAAAGCTGCTGGAGCCTGCACGCCCGCAGACGGACCGGGGCCGTGAAATCTTACCAAGAGCCGTGAATGGGTAAGTACGGCACATTGGTGCGCCGGCCGGCAAAACGTCAGGACCCCGGGAACGAACCGGAGACATCTCCTCTAGCATCAGCCTAGCATTCTCTCGACTGAGCTATCTCGACAATGAGATTTGTCAAACCAAACGCCGTCGTTGCATAAGTGCGGCATTCTGAGCGTTTAATTTACGGCATGCCGTACTGACGCATTCACGGCACCTTGGTAAGATTGGGCCTGGCCGCAGGTACTGACAACAAGCCTTCTCTCCGACGCGATCCAACCCGACCTGACCGACCCGACCCGACCCGACCCGACCCGACCCGACCCGACCAACCCTGCCCGACCCAACCAACTCATTGCCCAAGCCCGACGCCGACGCGCGACCGACACCGACCCGAACCCGACCGACACCGCACCCGACGCCGGACCCGACCCGACCCGACCCGACACCGGATCGATAGCGACGCCGGACGCGACCCGACCCGACCGGACGAGCGCGAGGCCGAGCCGGAGCCGAGCACAAGGGGCGGATCCCAGGGGGCCAAAGGGCCATGCCCCCCCCCAAACCACCCAGAAATCGGCGCAAATTTACACCATTCCTTGAGTTTTCGTAAAAACTAAGCAACTTTTACTAGGAAAAGTTTGTTTTAATCAGTTATTGATACATAAGGCAAGCGAAAATCCGATTGAGTTTCAGAATTATGCGATAATTTTTGGGATTTGCCCCCCCCCCCCCACTGTCAAAATCACACTTTCTGGATCCGCCATGTGAGCCGAGCCGAGCACGGCCGATGCCGAGCCGAGCCGAAGCCGAGCCGAACCGAACCGAACCGAACCGAACCAACCGAACCGAACCGGAAACCCCGAACCAAATCGAACCGAAAATCCAAACGGGAACCGAACCGACCCCCGACCCCGAACGAACCGAATCCGACCCGAACCGACAACCCAGCGCCGACCCAAGCCCGACCCAGCCCAGCGGACTTATTACCTCTTCCTTCCTCCCCCGCCGCCTCCCCCTCTCCCTCTCGCTTTGTGCCTGCAAAGTTCGCCTCCCGGCCAGCGGTGCCGTGCCACAGAGACTGACTTATGATGCTGTGTATTCCGGCCGGCCGGTCGCTTCCGTCCTCCGCCACTGGTGTCTGCCGGCGGTGGGGCCGGCTTGTTCGGAGCTGAGGTGCCGCAGCTGGGAAGGATGGGGAGGGCCGAGGGAGGCTCCAGAACGGCGAACGTTGGGTTGGAAGCAATTCACAAAGAAGTCTCACATAATGCTAAAACTCAACGGATTTATTTTGTGTCGATAATTGTTGATATATA
Organism: Semibalanus balanoides; assembly: GCA_014673585.1. Lineage (NCBI taxonomy): Eukaryota > Metazoa > Arthropoda > Thecostraca > Balanomorpha > Balanidae > Semibalanus > Semibalanus balanoides. The sequence goes on along the minus strand of VOPJ01016206.1, from coordinate 7,319 downwards.
CAAACTTCCTTTACACAAAGTTGTTCAGTGTTTCTCTTAAATCGGGCTTTATCTTGTATTAATGTTCGGCCGATTGCAAGCATTTTGGGGGGCGGTGGCTCCTTAGCCCCCCCCCCCTGTTGATCGCGTTGGTCAGGCTGTGACCGAGCGGTCATGAGGCAGCGTCAGGGACACTCAGAGGGGTCACCGTTGACGTCACCGCTGACGTCACAGGTCACCGGACGGCTGACACCCGGCAGTGGTCAGCAGGTTCGTCGGCCAGTGGGAGAGAAAGAGGCACCGAGCTGGATAGCTGTCTGCATTAGCAACACGCGACGTGTCACAGAGGAGAGACAGCCGAGAGTGCCAGGAGGCGACACTTCCTGTCTGGCTGTCTCTCTGTCTGCCTGTCTTCTGCTCATCTCTCCTCTCCGTGTTTTTCTTCTTCTATCCATCCGTCTGTCTGTCGGTCTCTCCGTCTGTGTGTGGCGGAACTCTCGGTCCGGCCGATGGTAACATCACATCCGCTCCGTACTCCCCCAGCACCTCTGCCGTCCCCTCCCCTCCTCTCCATCCCCCGCCGTGCTGCCGTGCGTCAGGTGCCGGTGTCTGCTGTACGGACGGGACAGGGGAACAGGTGTCGGAGGGGCCGGACGGCTCCTCTCTCCCTCCCTCCCTGCCTGCCGCCTGGCACGCGCCCGCCGCGCTGACGGCACGGTGCGGCACGGCTTTGTGTCGTTAGTGGGGGAGGCTTTGTGTCGTTAGTGGGGGCGGCGACAGCGGCGGCAGCGGCAGCAGCGGGGGCGGGAAGGAGGGAGGGAGGTGATAACAGAGCGGCCCGACTCGACAACGTGCCGCGCTCTGGGTCGACAAGGTGAGGTGAGGCTCGGCTCGGCTCGGCTCGCTATCTGAGCGATTCGCATCTCCAGCGTGCTGGACAGCGTGACAGTGCTGTGTGAGACAGATCCTGATCTCGAGCTGTGACGGACTGATCTAGCCCGAGGCCTGATCTGCCGAGCTGTTGCGGTCCCAGCTGGACCTCAGTCGTGTGTGTGAATTAGATTGAACCCACTCAGGGCTAACCCGGCTCGTTCGGTGAAACCCCAGACTAAACCACTGTCGTCCCGCTTCAGAATAGTATGAGCCGTTTATAGCCCACGCGATCCTATCAAACCTTCCCAGTCCGGCCCATTCCAATCCTATCAAATCAAACCTAGAGTCCGGCCTATTCCAATCAAACCTAGAGTCCGGCCCATTCAAATCCTATCAAACCTAGAGTCCGGCCTATTACATTAGACGATGCAGAGCCAGTGGTTTGCCGCTGCTTGCCATCAAGTGTTCGCTGTTGTTCCTGCGAGCTAGGTACTCACATCTTGCCGCACCACAGACATCAGTATTGTATACGAGCGGTGAGCGGCAGCGCACCTCATCATCTGGCTAGCCGCTCTATCTGTACATACATACATATTACATTCGGCTGGTGTTTCCCGGCACGAGTAATGAGCCCACTCTGCGGGGAGGCTCCCGGCTCGTTTGCATGATATTGGATGCGGTGCAGTGGGCCCCGGGGGACGCCTCCCTACCGCGGAGCACCACGGGCTCTCAGTGGAGATCAGATGTGTTTTTATGAGGTAACGTCTACGTCTGGTCGGGTCGGTTAATTAGAACATATGCTCATTAAAATGTCTGTCTGATAAATGAGGTGAAGTTAGCCGGGCTAATGATCTCTGGGCCAGGCCGCTGCCGGCCAGAGCGGCCAGGCTCCAGAACAGCCAGCGCGGCCAGGCTCAGAACCAACTTTGGTCAGCCACGCTAATGGGCCCTGGTTTATGTTGCAAACACCGAACAGGCCAGTCTGCGTCGTATGCCAGGCCTTAGTGCCTTTCTCGCCGGTGTTTCTCATTCCTCCTGGTATTTCGGGGATATTATCTGATGAGATCTCCGTTTGCGTCTCCTCTGACCAGTGACGCCCTGCCTAACGTTCCATTAGTCCTTGTCTCTCGGGCGTCTCCTGCTCCGTCCCGCACTGAATCTGTCTCCGCCTCGTGTCTCCCCGGACCATGCCCTGCTGACTCTTATGTCTCCCTGCTGTGTCTCTAACTCCCATGTCTCCCTGCTGTGTCTCTGACTCTCATGTCTCCCTGCTGTGTCTCTAACTCCCGTGTCTCCCTGCTGTGTCTCCGACCTCCCATGTCTCCTGCTGTTCCTCTACCTCTAACTCCGCGTCTCCCTGCCGTTTCACAGATTCTGGAGCTGACGCTGCTGATCGCTGACTATATGAACGCTCTGGGCCGGATGCAGCTGGGCGGACCGCCACAGATGGGTACCCTGACCAGAGTCGGCTCCTGTACAGGGCGGCCGACCAGAGCGGCTGCGGTACCAGGATGGCCAGCGTCGGGTCAGAGGCAGGCGCCGAGCTGCTCAGGTCAGTACTGACGGGGTCACTGACGGGGTCTGACGGGTACTCATGGTTACTCACGGGTACTCACGGGGACTGACGGGTACTCACGGATCCTGACGAATACTGACGGATTCTACGGATACTCACGGCATACTCACGGATACTCACGGATACTCACGGATACTCACGGATAATGACAGATACTAACAGAGTGTGACAGTTTGTGTATGTGTGTGTGTTAGCTGTGACCGATGGACTGACCGTTTGTGTGTCTGTGTGTGTGTGCGTCAACTCTGACTGACGGACTGACTGACTGGTTAATTGACCTAGTTGTATGTAGGGCCGAGTAAGTGACGATCTTAACGATAAACCGACGGACTTAATGACGGATGAACTGCCCGAGCAGTGCCTACGGACAGGCGGACGGATTCGGGAAACACAAAACTGGTTCAAACTGGCTGAACAATTCTGGAGATTAAAAAACTTGTGTGGTTGGTGGTGTAAAAACGCCAAACAGATGACGTCTCTTATCGAAAACATTCGTGGATCGTAGCTGGTCCTGAGTTTTATCCAGCCTAAGTCTGCTGGGGTTTTTGTTAGTGCTTATCACCATGTTCTTTTTTCCTCCTGAGATCCCTATACCTGTTTCCCTTTAAGCAGTAGATTGTGAATCGTAAGCTGTTTGTCAGCCCAGCTTTAGTTGCGGCGTTGACTATCAATTTCGGCGGCGAGGCGCGTCTGTCCGTGGGACCGGGTTTGTCAATAATAGGTCATAGGGTCCGGACGGGGTCCTGGCATATTGATGAGGGGGACCGGTCCCAGATCGCTTGTCCCGTGTCTGGGTGCCTCGTTAGCTTCGGCTGGCTGGGGGTAGTGGGAGGGGAGATGAGTGGGGTGGGGGTATCACTCTAGGTCATTGGGTACGTGCTGGGTAGGTGCGGGTTAAGGTGGGTATGTATTGGGTCAGAGTGGGTCTGCGTTGGGCAGAGAAGATCTGTTTTGGTGCAGGGTGGTGGAGTGTTAAGTCGCGTTGTATTTGGATTGTGTCTGAGTTTGTGTCTGAGTTTGTGTCTGAGTTTGTGTCTGAGTTTGTGTCTGAGTAAGTCTGTTCGGTGTAGTAAGTCTCTGTGTTGAATCAGAATGAGATGTGGCCGTGTGACTACATATGCGACTGTGTCTGAGTCTCCCCACCATACTAGTCGGGCCGGCCTGTACCGCGTCACAGCCGTCACCGTCACACCCCGCACGTCCTTCTGACTCTGCGTCCCCCCCCCTTCCACCCATGCACGCTGCACAGTGGCTCTATGTACACTGAGCAGCGGCTCTATGCAGTGCCATAGGTTTTGTCCACTGTTCCTCGCCACCACCACCACCGGCACGTCTGTCGGTGCTGCACGCAGTGGAATCCAATGCAATTACTATAGCCCTCGCCCCCGGTATCAGGGGCGCGGGCATAAATAGTTTCATTGGATTACACTGCGTGCAGCCCCGACAAACGCCGGTGGTGTCGAGGAAGTGAACAGAACATTTGTTCTGTACTGTACACTGAATTGCACCCTAAAACCCCAATCAACAAACAAACAAAACTGTACACTGAACAGTGAACACGGCGTGTCCGTCCCATCCGCCACCGCTGCTCTCTGTCCCCGTGACTCGTGTCTCTCGCTCCTACTGACGACTGGCTGGCGACCGACGACTGACTGACTGTCAACTGACCACTAACCACTGACTGACTGATGTGTGTCTCTTGTTCCAGGAACGGTGGCACCAAGATCCGGACCAGTCACGAGGCGATGTAGGTAGCCGCCGCCGCCCCTGCCGCCGCCGCCGCCGCCCCCGCCGCCGTCGAGCTCTGTAGCTGCCCTGCCCTGTGATCTAGACCAATTGTGGCCACGTCGTGCCGCCCCTATCAATGTGCGATGCGCGCGGAGCGGGTGTGTCGCCGTGTCCTGTTTAGGTCTTCCATGTCAGTGGGTGGTCACGTCCGCCCGCCCGCGTCTGATCTCTGCCGTGACGTGACCGTGACGTCGGGAGCGGGACGTGACTGTGCCGTGACGTGTGACGTCTGCCCCTCTGTGACGGGCGTGACGGGCGTGACGGATGTGTCGGGCGGTGTGACAGACGGGGAAGGCTCTGTCCCCGGTTGTCAGCCGCTGTGTCCGTGTGTGTTGGCCGGTGAGTCTGTCGGTCGGCCTGGCCGCCGTGTCTGTGTGTCTGTGTGTGAACTGTGTGTGAACTGTGTGGACTGTGTGTGGCCATGTGTGTGGACTGTACACGGTGTATCTACCATCCGGGCCGAGCGTCGCGGACGCCGGCAACTCCACTGAATGGAACACGTAACGAGTCGTGTGTGCTGTATGTATTAACAGCGGCCGACTGCATGGCCGCTTTTGTATGGCCTGATCTACGGCCCAAGAGCTTTTGCAGAGATGGAATAAAATTTGTATTAATGCGGCCGCGAGTATTTTAGTGGGCGAGCCGGGCCGAAAAGGAGATGGATGCGAGCCTGTCGGTTATTTATGTGACGCTTTATGGTCGTCGGCCGATTCCGAAGCGAACTAGATTGGGGCTGTAGATAGAGGTATAAAATGGGCCTGGATTTAGTGGCGCACGCTGCGGGGATCGGGCCAACTAATGGCCATTGTGGTGGATTTGGCCCACGCCCCCGGACCCCGCGGGAGCCCAGAGAGCCGCGTGCTGTTCGAGATTAGAGCTAACTGGATCTCAGGATCGCAGGGAACTCGGCCAGAAGGGGAGAGAGGGGATACGGAGAGGACGGGGAGGGAGGGGGACAGAGAGACAGAGACCGAGAGGAGGGAGAGAGGGTGGGGAAGATCAGGAACATGGGCTGCAGCGTGCTGACGGAAGCTGACACGGATCTTCCATTAGTGATCTCAGGTGCATCCGTCACGGTACGTGGTGGCACGTCCGTAAAGGTCACAGCTCGTCACGCCTTCCCGAGGAAACCTCACGAGGCACGGCACGGAGGGCTGCCTGGTGAACGCATCCGACAGCGTGCGGGCGGCGCTCCGAGGCGAGGGAGCTCCACAGAAGGTCACCCGGACAGAGAGCAGAAGCCGCCTGTGACAAACCTGACAGAGAATCGCTCAGCACGCTCAGCATTCATGAGCGGCCTAGCACAGACAAACTGCGCCCGACAGGCTGTATGATGTATCTCCCACACAGGCGGCAGGAACGGCGACGAATAGAGGAGGCGAGTGCCTCATTTAACACCGGCTGATACCATCAGCTCGGACAAAAAGCCGTGGGGTATGGCAATGGCCAGTCGGGGTGATCACCAAAACGGCATGGGCGTCGGGAGTGGGGGACACGTTCCCCCCCCCCCTTCAGTGGGAGGCGTCATCCCAAACATTTTCGGATTTAAACATTACGCTTTATGGACGTTTCATGGAAAGAATCGACTTCAGAATGCCTCCGTCCCAGCAACTTTCGTAAGGTGACGACGCCCTTGGGTTACAGGTTAGGCTTGTCGCCTATCTGTCTAATGCTATCTAAAATGTCTAATTGGTTCAGCGGACAGGTGGTTTCGGGCTATCGGCGCTAAACTGGACACTGTGTGAGACTCGAGAGCCGTGTGACGAATTCCGTCGCCGTCTCGCTAACGAGGCTGCTGTCGGCGCCGGTTGTTCTCACCTATTGGAGTTGCCAGCCGGCTGTTAGCGCCAGCGAAATGAACTGCTAATGCGCAATGGTGAACAGGCGAACAAAGAGCTGAGAGGCTTCGCGGCGCGAACACGAGGACTCAAAGGAGCCTGCATTGTGAAGGTTTAGCGCTGGTCACAAAACCTCGCGTCGAGGGGCTGCGGCATCTCATCTGAGCAAACATCTGTCCTTCATCCCGTTCACCCCGAAACGATTCTGATGAATGGCGCATCAGCACGCTTCCTGGGTGGCCAATGAGGATGCGGGGGTCAGTGGCGGTGGGGTGACCTTGACCCCTCCCCCCTTCCCTCCCCCCCTGCCAGCGAGCGGCGCCCGGCGTCGTCAACTTATCACGACCAGCCGCGGCCGTCACGTAGGGTAAAGAAACGAGACGTGCCCGGCTGAAGTTAGCAGCACACGCGGGGCTAACTTCGACGGCGAGTTCGCCCTCGCTGCGAGCGACGAGCGGCTTAGTCTGGCAGGTAACAAGGAGGGGGCGGCGGGTAACAGCGCCCGTCATCCGATGGTAACGTGGTAACAGTAGCAGCTGTGACAGCTGCTGTCGCTCCGTATCGAAGTACACACACGTAACAAGAAGCCATGTCAGGGATTCGAGTCACGGCATACAAACGTGAGAGCGTGTTCCCCTGTGAGTGATTTGTAGCCCGTATAATACCACTGCCCGTATCGGAGTCGATACAAGAACAGACATTGACAAATGGCAGTGTGCCGCCCGCGGGTGCCGGTGTTGGCTCGTTAAAACTCTGATAAGGCTTTGGCCGGTGATGTGCCATCTCTAGAGGTAACGATGCTCGTAACGACTATGGCGTTGACGAAACGTGTTTCACCATCTGGCGGCCTTTGTGATGGTATCGTTCCCCATTACCGTGGTAACAATTCAGTGTCAATATGGTAACGGTCGGGCCGCGTCAAAGTAGGGTGACGATCGTCGATCAGATGTGATGTGAAGTTACAAAGGTTGTTTTGTGAAGTTCCCCCTTGTTTTAGAGTCATATCAGATGCGTTTGTCTGATGTTAGCCCTATCTCTCTCTCTGTAGGTTGCCGTCGCATTATAATCATTAATCGCATAAGTTGGCACCTGAGAACCAGTTTCCGAAGAAGTCAAATCCGACGACACTGATTTTATAGTCAATGCTCTGAAAGCTCGGATGGTAGTGGCAAAATGAGCGATATAAAATGCCAACACGCTCAACAATGCGGCAGCAAATTACAGTAAAGATCCGAAGGCAAGGCAGTAGCGCTCTTGTATCAGCA
>VOPJ01016205.1:6389-32367 GCA_014673585.1 Semibalanus balanoides | reverse complement strand
TCATAACCATGGTGTCGTACCTGGCGACGCCCAGGACAGAATGGTCAGAGTCGCAGGGGCAGCGCTGTGTCTGTTACAATAGCCTGTCATTCACGTAGTCAGAGTCAGAGTCAGAGTCTGTTGCACCACCTGTTCACACGCAGGGTCTGAGCTACAGTAACAACTGCTACTGAGCTAATGAGCTGCCCTCAACATTCGTGATCTGACGACATGGCCCATAATAACTAGAGCAAGTTAATAAACCGTGTCAGACGTTTTTCATTAAAAAGGCATAAAACCAATATGTGTCCATGACATATGTGCTGCTTGAACAATGAACACGCACATAATAACTCCAATAGGATCTACCCATGGTAGAACCCAAGGGTTCAACCGCGAAAGGGTGGACCTTTGAGCCCTAAGCCTGTCAGTCATCAGTTCCTTTGAGTCATAAGTTCCCGTATCTCCCGTCCTGCAGCTGGATCGTCCGGCGGCGGTGACGGCGGTGTGGTACTCACATGTCCAGCGTGACCTTGGGTACGTGTACCGAGTAGCGCGGTGTGGTACTCCATGTCCAGCGTGACCTTGGGTACGTGTACCGAGTAGCGCGGTGTGGTACTCACATGTCCAGCGTGACCTTGGGTACATGTACCGAGTAGCGTCGGCGTGGTACTCACATGTCCAGCGTGACCTTGGGTACGTGTACCGAGTAGCGCGGTGTGGTACTCACATGTCCAGCGTGACCTTGGGTACGTGTACCGAGTAGCGCGGCGTGGCCCGGCCGCGGCGGCGGGGGGAGCGGGACCGGCTGCGGCGCCGGCCGCTCGACTCGTCACGCTCTCTGTAGGGCGGGACACGGGTTAGGTCAGGGGGTGTCACCCGACAGGCAGGCAGATACAGGGCACTGCAGGTCAGGGCCAGGGGTACGGGCGGTCAGCGGTGGGGACAGTGATGGATTTTTGCCATGCGCTGTGATCTGCTTTCAGAGCGTAAAAATCCGTACGTTGAGAGGTAAATTGTATCGTTAGCAAATTCTTATTTTTATTCTACGAAAAAATCACTTGGACTTGCGTTCTGCCGCCAATGTTTTCGAAAAATACAAAATTATGAACTGTAATGGATATCAAATCATAGTGAGAAAAACGGAGTGAAATTTTACCTAGAATGTCTATAAGATAAGTTAAAAATGTACCAAATTAAAAAAAGGACGAGAGCAAAAATTGGGAATCAAGAAAGTCCAGAACATAACAAAATTCCCAGGCTGGCTGGGTGCCTGAGTCAGTTTAGACAATAGCATACAGACAGAGATAGACGGCGACAGTTTTTCCGACAGACACGGAACAACCAGAGAGATGGATCAATGAAGGGTCGCTGAGAAAAGACTCTGTCAGATTGATGAGTGACAGCGAACTCTCATAATGGCAGCCTCAGCCAGCTCGGACAGAGCCAGCAGCGACACGGACGGCACCGAGTATAGGACCAGAAACTGCACAGCTCAATCGTGACAAACATGCAGAAAGAAAATAAAAACTAAAGCGCACGGGAAGTTTTGCAAATGCGAACAAATGCCTGCCTAAGAAATGTTTGTGGGCACAAGACAATTATATGACAAGACGTGATGACAAAACTGACAAGTGACGTGCAATCCTCATTGCATCAAAACAGGTGAAGCCCTTCGATTCGATAGAGAGCGGCCATTTCACTACTTTCTGTAGCGGCGTCAACTCCGAACGCTGTATCATGACACGATACGCTATCATTACACCGTAACCCGTTCGTATCGCGACGGCACAGGCAGGCACAGACAGGCACAGACAGGCACAGACAGGCACAGACAGGCACAGACAGGCACAGACAGGCACAGACAGGCCAGACAGGCCAGACAGGCCAGACAGGCACAGACAGGCCAGACAGGCCAGACAGGCCAGACAGGCCAGACAGGCCAGACAGGCCAGACAGGCAAGACAGGCCAGATCAGGCCAAACAGGCCAGACAGGCCAGACAGGCCAGACAGGCCAGACAGGCCAGACAGGCCAGACAGGCCAGACAGGCCAGACAGGCCAGACAGCCAGACAGGCCAACATGCCAGGCGCCAGACAGACCAAGACAGACAGAACAGACAGACAACAGACAGACAGACAAGACAGACAGACCAGACAGACAGACAGACAGACAGACAGACAGACAGACAGACAGACAGACAGACAGACAGAACAGACAGACAGACAGACAGACAGACAGACAGACAGACAGACAGACAGACAGACAGACAGACAGACAGACAGACAGACAGACAGACAGACAGACAGACAGACTCGATCCGTTCAGTCGCCCCTCTTACCGGCTGCGGCGTCGCTCCTTCTCGCGGCTCGGTGCCCGGACCCGGCGGATCGGAGAGCGAGGACGGCCGCTGTGAGGCAGCCGGTTAACACCGCCGAACAGAGACGACGCCGCCTGAGGCATCTGATCAGCTGTGGTGAGCAGAGACACACAGAGTCAGACGGATATACCAATGACAGACAGCGATACATAAACAGAGGGACAAAGAGACAGAGAGAGAGAGAGAGAGAGAGAGGCAGAGGGACAGAGGGACAGAGAGACAGAGAGAGAGACAGGTGAGACAGAGAGACAGAGAGACAGAGAGACAGAGAGACAGAGAGCAGAGAGACAGAGAGGCAGAGAGACAGAGAGGCAGGAGACAGAGAGACAGAGAGGCAGAGAGGCAGAGAGGCCAGAGAGGCAGAGAGCAGAGAGGCAGAGAGGCAGAGAGGCAGAGAGGCAGAGAGACAGAGAGCACCAGAGAAGGCAGAGAGACAGAGAGACAGAGAGGCAGAGAGGCAGAGAGGCAGAGAGGCAGAGAGCAGAGAGGCAGAAGAGGCAGAGAGACAAGAGAAGACAGAGAGGCAGAGAGACAGAGAGACAGAGAGACAGAGAGACAGAAGAGACAGAGAAGACAGAGAAGAACAGAGAGACAGAGAGACAGAAGAGACAGAGAGGCAAGAAGAGGCAGAGGACAGAAGAGACAGAGAGACAGAGAGACAGAGAGGCAGAGAGGCAGAGAGGCAGGAGGCGAGGAGGCCGAGAGGCAAGAGAGAACAGAGGCAGAAGACAGAGGCAAGAAGAGACAGAGGCAGAGGCAGAGAGAACAGGGCAGAGAGACAGAGGCAGAGAGACAGAGGCAGAGGACAAAGGCAGATAGACAGAGGCTAGGAGACGAGAGGCAAGAGAGACAGGAGAGGCAGAGAGACCAGAGAGGCAGAGAGGCAGAGAGACAGAGAGGCAGAAGACCAGAGAGACATGAGAGACAGAGAGGCAGAGAGGCCAGAGAGGCAAGAGAGGCCAGAGAGAACAGAGAGGCAGAGAGACAGAGGAGGCAGAGAGAAGAGAGGCAGAGAGACAGAGAGGCAGAGAGACAGAGAGGCTAGAGAGACAGAGAGGCAGAGAGACAGAGAGGCAGAAGAGACAGAGAGGCAGAGAGGCAGAGAGACAGAGAGGCAGAGAGACAGAGAGGCAGAGAGGCAAGAGAGGCAGAGAGACAGAGAGGCCAGAAGAGACAGAGAGGCAGAGAGGCAGAGAGGCAGAAGAGACAGAAGAGGCAGAGAGGCAGAGAGGCAGAGAGACAGTAGAGGCAGAGAGACAGAGAGGCAGAGAGACAGAGAGGCAGAGAGACAGAGAGGCAGAGAGACAGAGAGGCAGAGGACAGAGAGGCAGAGAGGACGGAGGCAGAGGGACAGAGAGGCAGAGAGAGCAAGAGAGGCAGAGAGACAGAGAGGCAGAGAGACAGAGAGACAGAGAACAGAGAGGGCGAGAGCTGTACAGATAGGCAGAGAGGCAGAAGGCAGACGAGGCAGAGAGGCAGAGAGGCAGAGAGGCAGAGAGGCAGAGAGGCAGAGAGGCAGAGAGGAGAGGCAGAGAGGCAGAGGGCAGAGAGGCCAGCGAGACATAGAGGCAGAGAGGAAGCGAGAACATATGAAGGCAGCGAGACATAGAGGAAGGAGACAGAGAGGCAGAGAGACAGAGAGACAGAGAGACAGAGAGACAGAGAGGCAGAGAGGCAGAAGAGACAGAGAAGGCAGAGAGAAGAGAGGCAGAGAGACAGAGAGGCAGAGGAGACAGAGAGGCAGAGAGACAGAAGACAGAAAGAGACAGAGAGGCAGAGAGACAGAGAAGGCAGAGAGACAGAGGGCAGAGAAGACAGAGAGGCAGAGAGACAGAGAGGCAGAGAGGCAGAGAGAACAGAAGAGGCAGAGAGGCAGAGAGGCGAGAGACAGAGAGGCAGAGAGACAGAGAGGCAGAGAGTACAGAGAGACAAGAGAGACAGGAGACAGAAGAGGCAGAGAGGCAGAGAGCAGAGAGGGCAGAGAGGCAGAAGAGAGACAGAAGAGGCAGAGAGACAGAGAGACAGAGAGACAGAGAGACAGAGAGACAGAGAAAGACAGAGAGACAGAGAGACAGGAAGAGACAGAGAGACGAGAGACAGAGAGACAGAAGAAGGCTAGAGAGGCAGAGAGGCAGAAGAGACAGAGAGACAGAGAAGGCAGAGAGGCAGAGAGACAGAGAGGCAGAGAGACAGAGAGGCAGAGAGACAGAGAGGCAGAGAGGCAGAGAGACAGACAGACTGATGCAGACATGACCTGACAGTCACACAGACACACATACAGATTGACAGATATGCATTATATTACAGACATACATATAGATGCAGACAGGGACAGAGACAGACTGATGGAGACTCAGTGAGGAGGCACAATGAACGTCGCAACAGTCAGGACACACGGTCTCCTGAAATTGACAGTAGACGCTGTCCCTCCCTGTCCGTCACCCTCCATGGATCGCCTCTATCCCCCACCCTTCCCTCCCTTCGGCCCCTCGTCATCCCTCTCCATTCGTCACCGACTACCCATCCCTCCCAGGCGCTCGCTGCCCCCCCCCAGCCCCTCTCACAGCTCTCGCCGGCACTTCCAGCGGCCCCTCAATCCACTGGCTGGGTGCATTGCATTCCTGAATCCCTGTCCTGTCGTCATCCAGCCGTCTCTTTCCCTCCGCCAACCAGCCCACCCGGAACTTCTACCCCTCTCCCGCCACCCCACACCCCGCCTATCTCACCCCATAGCTTATATCCCCCCACACTCTGTAGCTTATACCCCCCACATCCCGTAGCTTATATCCCACCCACCGCCGTGGCTGATACCCTCCCCGTTACTCACTGGGCGGCGCGTACGGAGCTGTACGCCCCTGCTCCCCCCGTTACTCACTGGGCGGCGGTACGGAGCTGTACGTCCCTGCTCCCCCCGTTACTCACTGGGCGGCGGTACGGAGCTGTACGTCCCTGCTCCTCCCGTTACTCACTGGGCGGCGGTACGGAGCTGTACGCCCCTGCTCCTCCCTTGTTGGACATCAGTCCGGGCGGTCCGCGAGTCAGCAGCGCCTGGCTCCTCACGGCTGCCATGCTGCTCGCTGACGCTCCCCCTGATCCTCCTCCACTGGAGTGGTCCATCCCACCTCCACTGGAGTGGCCCATTCCACCTCCTCCGCTGGAGTGGCCCATTCCACCTCCTCCGCTGGAATGGCCCATTCCACCTCTGCTGGAGTGACCCATTCCTCCTCCTCCACCTCCTCCCGAGGACGAGGACGACTGGTTAGGGAGGAGCTGGATGCGCGTGGCGTTCCACTTGAAGGGCATGCTGGCGTTGTACTGCGCCTCCACCAGGACGCGCTCGCCGACCTTCGGCAGCGTGCCGCGGATACAGCTGCAAACGGAGAGGGCAGGGGCCGTGTTACGGGCGGTACAGTCATGCTAGTATAACACACACGCTGGCAGCCGCCTTCGCTAGCTATCTTCGCTCTCTGACATCTGGGCATCAACAGCAATACTTTCCAATTAATGTAGGCTGAGCTATAGCCGGTACAACGGTGAGAGTCTAGACAACAGTAGACAGTCAGTGTTTGGGGGGGATGAGCAGTTTGACCATTGAGCATGATGTTAAACAAGACGACTATGGAGCTATCATACCCGGGTGATAATGTGATAATATGATGATTTGAGCTAAATAAAACAGCAACTGAATAGTTGTGTACTGTCTGATATGGGCACGACGACACAGATTTGAGTCCGCGCAATGAATACTGAGTTATACCACGGATAAGAGATACACAGGAGGCGCCACTCCGACGCTTATGGCATGGCTTATATAGAAACCAGACAGGAAAAAAAGGTGTCGATAAGCAGTAGATGCTAGATGATCTTTGACCAGGCTACAGGCTACATAATATAGCACATATTTACATTTAAATCAACACAAAAGTGAGCCACCATCACATTTTAGCGCATGAATGGGTCTCATAGGGTTCCGGCCTGGAGCGGGCGGCCGAGCGGCTTTTCCTGTCTGAAATAAATCGGCCGGGCGAATATGGCAGCACTGCGTTGTCGCCGACAGCAATGGTGAAACCCGGTGAGTGGCGCCTCCTGTCTCCGTGGTTGTACACAGGGACAGAGTCATATTCAGCACTGCTGAGCATCACATAGTCCTCAGCGCCACCCACTTGGTCTGGAAGAAGACGTCCTCGTCGACGAATCCGAAGTTGTCGTGCAGCTTGGTGATGGTCCACGGTCAAGAAACGAGCCGCTCCGCTATACGGCTGCTCGGTTTAGGCTCGCGCTAGCTCAAAGCTAAGGCGCCAGAGCTGACTAAGCTCTGTTGCAGAAACCTGTCGGCTTCTCTAAGTACTGACTGCTGCTAGTTGCATGTTTGGTGGCGTTGCTCGTATGTTACGCTCACGGGAAGGCCGTCAGATGTAGTGCAGTGGGTAGCAATTGGGAGCGACAAGACACATCAAACGAACACAGGAGGTTTTGCAAATGGTATTGCAATATAAAAAAAAATATTGAACGATTTTTTCACGAGATTATAATCGAATTGAGTGAACGTCAAAGTCACTACAACCCAAGAATAGCCGATGAGGCAGGGAATCCAATCACTTTAAAAAGGGTGAATACAATTGGTGATGTTTCAGTTAATTTATCACTCCTAGAAGTCGTGCAGGACCATGCAGTCCCGGTTTGGCGTCAGAACACTGTCAAAAGTGCCACCACTAAGTCTTCAGGCCACGTAAACGCACCACTCATGAAACAACCAGGTCGTTTGTTAGAGACATACACTGAAGTAGACCCATGCGCTGATATAGGCGCTCCCCGTTAATGACGGCAGCACAAAATGCAATTAAAAAAATAGGTCAAAAGAATAGCAATTACAAGGGATAAGAAAAAGCCGTGTACACATTGACGTCTCTCATCATCCATCGCTCGGAAGGTAGGTGTAGGAGTCGAACACAATATTGGGCTATCGTGAAATTATTTTGCACGCCACGTGAAAGGTCTGCTTGATCGGTGCGCGGAACGATTTCGGTTGTGGTGCAGGAGCGTGGTCTTGCAAAAACAGCCAAATAGCAGCTCTGAATATTGCTGGATAAATGCAAACACAGTGGCAACTTCTACTTAGTTGCTGATACTGGTTTGGAGAAAACTAATAATTGAACAGCCAGCGGCCTATAGTTACATGGCGTCACACAAAATCCTGCATTACCTGTGGAGCGTACCAGACTGCAGTAGCAAAAAGTCTCTGTCTAGGCAGACTGGCCAGGCCCGATAACCTACTCCGTTTGGCAGGTTCAAAACTAATATTTCAGACCTGGTGCCCCCTGACCTGATGCCGCTTAGGGAGCAAAGATAACAGACTGGTGCCGCGTCTGGAAGTGGGTCACAGAAGACCTTAGCTGCCGCCAGTAGGGGGGACAAGTGTACAGCCACAGGCATGGGGGGGGGGAGGGGTTGAGGAGGGGGGGGGGGGGGGGGGGAGGGGGGTGGGGAGGGGCGGGGGGGGGGGGCTGGCGCCCGTTGAGTGTAAAGACCTGGGGAGCTTGCTGCGCGGGGTAGCCGCCGCCGGCCGCCGGCCCCAGGTTGCGGGTGGGGTAGGCCACGCCGCCGGAACCCACAGTCATCACCGGCTGACGGGCGAGACAGACGGACATAGTGTCATTTCACAATAGACAGACGGACATAGTGTCATTTCACAATAGACAGACGGAAAATAGTGTCATTTCACAAATAGACAGGACGGACAAGTTGTCATTTCACAATAGACAGACGGACATAGTGTCATTTCACAATAGACAGACGGACATAGTGTCATTTCACAATAGACAGACACACATACTGTCATTTCACAATAGACAGACACACATAGTGTCATTTCACAGTCTGACAGACACAGAGATTGTCATTTAACAGTCTGACAGACACCCAGATTGTCATATCACAGTCTGACAGACACACTGACTGTCATTTCACAGTCTGACAGACACACATAGTGTCATTTCACAGTCTGACAGACACACATAGTGGTCATTTTCACATCTGTACAGAGACAAGAGCATCCAGTCTCAAGTCTTGACAGACACTGGAACATCATCTCACAGTCTGACAGCAGACAGAGCATAGTCCCCTTCACAGTTCGACAGACACTGATCAATCAATCCTCACAGTCTGACAGAGACAGAACATCATCTCACAGTCTGACAGAGACAGAACATCGTCTGACAGTCTGACAGACACTGAGCATCATCTCACAGTCTGACAGAGACACTGAGCATCATCTCACAGTCTGACAGACACTGAGCATCATCTCACAGTCTGACAGAGACAGAACATCGTCTGACAGTCTGACAGACACTGAGCATCATCTCACAGTCTGACAGAGACAGAGCGCCATCTCACAGTCTGACAGAGACAGAGCATCGTCTCACAGTCTGACAGACACTGATCATCATCTCACAGTCTGACAGACGGACTCTGAGCATCTGTCTTCACTAGTCGCTGGAGGGAGGGCATCATCTGGAAGTCATCCGAGTACTCCACAGTCTTGACAGACAACTTGAGAGAGCATCAATCTCACAGTTCCTGAACAGCACTGAAAGCATCAATCTCACACATCACAGTCAAGTACAGTATGACACAGAGCCATCATCTCACAGTCTGACAGAGACAGAGCATCACATTTCACGTCTGAACAGAGTGACAACGGACTATCAATCTCACAAGTCTGACAGAGACAGAACATCATCTGCCACAGTCTGACAGAGACAGAAAACATCGTCTGGACCAGTCTAACTACAACACTGAGCATCGTCTCACAGTCTGACAGAGACCAGAGCGCCATCGAGAGACAGTCTAACATGACACTGATCACGTCTCACAGTCTGGACCGAGACAGAGGCGCCATCTCCAGTCTGACAGACAGTAGAGCATCATCTCACAGTCCTGACAAGACACTGAGCATCACTGCATCACAAGTACAAAAACAGAAACACCTGAGATTAACTAATATCTCTCACAGTCAGAACACAGAGCAGAGCAGATAACATCGTTCTGAACATAGTCTATGATAATTCTCAGAATCAACATAGAATCATTTCCATACTACACAGGTAACCGTAACTAGATGGACAGACGCATCATTCTTCACAGTCCTGACAGAGACACGACTTATAATCATCTCACAGTCGACAGAGACAGAACATCATCTCACAGTCTGACAGAGACAGAACATCGTCTGACAGTCTGACAGACACTGATCATCATCTCACAGTCTGACAGAGACAGAACATCGTCTCACAGTCAGACAGACACAGAGCGCTATCTCAGGTTCCGCCGGTCGGATAGACGCCCCGCCGACGGACCTGACAGTCGTACCGGGCTGTACCGACACACGGCGGCATCAAGACGCCATTTCAGTCGGACGGACTGATACTACTGGCACACAAAGTCACCAGTCAGTCTCACCACAGGAATATCACAGTCTGACTGACGGACTGAATGCTGCCCGCAGGCTGCCATATAGTGTCTGACAGTCAACAGACTCACCAGACACAAACGCAGACTGCAGCACGTTACGAATCATCCCAACAACTGCACTGAGATATTGATCGCTGTACAGACTATTCTGCCGGTGCCCGTGTTATATTCCCGCTAAGGGTTCGTTCGGCTAATACTTACCTGACGAACGAGCCCCCACATTGCAAGGAAACAAGTATGGCATGGAGCTTTCGGCCAGTACCTATGTTGTAAGTATTACTACTGAGGCCTTGTACGTTGGGTACATGAGTACATATGGTACCCGTTACCACTGAGGGTTCGTTCGGGTGGTACCTAGTTATACATCACTGAATTTTTGGCCGAAACACTGGGGGCTCGTTCGGCCGGTACTAATATGGGCGGACGCCCGTGTGTTCGGCAGGTACACTGAGGGTTCGCTGATGATGCTGATGATGATTGGGGCTTAAGGACACCGCAACAAAAAAGTTATATGGCGCCCACCTGAAAGTTCGTTCGTCCAGTAATAGCCTGGGCAGACGACAGTGTTTAAGCCAGTACGCTGAGGGCTCGTTCGCCAGTACTGAGTATAATATGTCCTCACTGAGGGCCCGTTCGTCCGGCACTAACCTGTGCGGACGCCAGAGTGGTAGGCCGGTACACTGAGGACCCGTTCGTCCAGTACTGAGTATATGTCCCCACTAAGGACCCGTTCGTCCGGTACTAACCTGTGCGGACGCCAGCGTGGTAGGCCGGTACACTGAGGGTCCGTTCGTCCGGTACTAACCTGTGCGGACGCCAGCGTGGTAGGCCGGTACATTGAGGGCCCGTTCGTCCGGTACTAACCTGTGCGGACGCCAGCGTGGTAGGCAGGTACACTGAGGGCCCGTTCGTCCGGTACTGAGTATATGTCCCCACTGAGGGCCCGTCCTCTCCATGTGTCAGTCCGTACGGCACGCTGTGGCAGTGGCAGACAGTCCAGCACACGCTTACAATGTGTCAAGTTCCGTACGGCATCCTGTGGCGTGGGCAGACATCAGCACACCTCCCAATGTGTCAGACCGACGGCACCTGTGGCGTGGGCAGACATTCAGCACACCCTTCCAATGTGTCAAGTCCGTGACGGCAACCTGTGGCGTGGGCAGACAGTCAGCAACACCTTCCAATGTGTCAGTTCGGTACGGCACCTGTGCGTGGGCAGACAGTCAGCAACCTTACAATGTGTCAGTTCCGTACGGCACCTGTGGCGTGGAGCAGACAAGTCGCAACCTTTACAATGTGTCAGTCCGTAACGGCACCTGTGGCGAGGTAGACAGTCAGCAACCTTACAATGTGTCAGTCGTACGGCACCTGTGGGCGAGGGCAGACACGTCAGCACACCTTCCAATGTGTCAGTCCGTACGGCACCTGTGGCGTGGGCAGACAGTCAGCACACCTTCCAATGTCGCGTCAGTCCACACGGCAGCTCAGATTAGGGAGCGACGTCAAGACACACACATTACCTGAGGTTTGTTGTATATTGAGGCCATTATATTGAGGCCATTGAGGGTGAGTTCAGTTGTATATAACTGAGGCCATTACCTGAGGTTTGTTGAGGTAAATACATCTCTCTATCAAAGCAGTAATAGTTCACGACAGCCGCATGTGAGTAGCACTGATGATGATGATTTGGGCTTAGGGGCGCCACGACTCAATGGTTATGTGGCACCCATAACCTCTGAGAAGCACTGTTCACACAGCGTGAAGATGATGGAAAGTGCAGTCTCCTCAGGCTAAATTTGCTGTACACTTAGTTTGAGGCTTTACTAGGCTCAACCTCGTGACTGGAAAAACCTATTCTTCATAGCTATCTTTCAGAATGCATAAGCCTGAGGGTATTTATAGAAATAAAGCCAACAAATTAAATTTTCGTACACATAATCCACAACTAAAATAATGTTCTCCAGCACAACACTCCCCTTTCACACAAAGACTCGCATATATAGTTTGGCCTCCTGCCCATAGACGCCCACTATTGTACCATCCCGCAAATATCCGCCTGTGTTTCTCAGCCTGTGTGTATTATCACCATGTATTCCTCAGCCTGTGCTCCTCAGCCTGTGTTTCTCAGCCTGTGCTCCTCAGCCTGTGCTCTAGCCTGTGCTCCTCAAGCCTGTTTTCTCAGCCTGTGTTTCTTCTTCTCAGCCTGTGTTTCTCAGCCTGTGTTTCTTCAGCCTGTTGTTTCTCAGCCTGTGTTTCTCAGCGCTGTGTTTTCTCAGCCTGTGTTTCTCAGCCTGTGTTTCTCAGCCTGTGCTCCTCAGCCTGTGTTTCTCAGCCTGTGTAGCCTGTCTATCTATCTCTGACTGGGTACTGACCTGAGCCGGCTGCTGGATCTGCTGCTGCATCAGCATGGCCGGCGTCAGTCCAGGCTGCTGCAGTAGCGTCTGCTGGCTCAGCGGCTGAGGCGCTGGAGAGGAGACACACACACGTTACAAGGCTACACACCCGGACGCGTCAGACGCAGTCGCACGCGCGCGCCCACAAACACACACGCGACACATACGTGGCACGTACGATTCGCAGTCGTAAATACGCCACAATGTGTTCAGCCTGGAGTAACGAGCTGTCAAAACTTAAAAACTAAGTGGAAAGCATCAATGAAATACGAATATCGCTGCACGTAGTTAAAATCCCCAAGAGCAATACTGATCTTGTTACTGACTAAATAATAGCATTTAGTAACATTTGAGTATGTGCAGTGATACAAGAGATTATTATATTACATACAAACTGTACTGGCATTTATAAGCCAGTTGAGCAGAGTAAAAACACACGATAACATAAACCACGCTACAGCACTGTTTCACAGAGAAACCCTGTTTAATAAAGTTAGTCCGAACTATTTGAATGGATTTCCGAGGTCAGGCCCCGCGCTAAACATAGCTTGCTGCGCAGGCCGCGACCCCTACCGTCCGATCGGGCAATAAACCTTGCAGCCGGCAGCACTAAGAGGCGAAAGTTTAACGTGCCAGACATACCTGGACACAACTCTGAATAGAGAAGATCATGTGGTACGTTACAACTCTGAATAGAGAAGATCATGTGGTACGTTTTGTTTCGTGCAGAACAATATACAATAGCCCCTGACAGAAAAAATATCCTCTGTGTAAAGGACAGATAATGGAAACACCCGATATCAGCGAGTAAATGAGGATAAAAGTGATGCTGATGTTGTGTTCTTCAGTGAGCATGCAGAGTAGGGTGCCCCACAAAAAAAAATTGTCCGTGCAAGCTGTCCACCCAAAACGGGGTGCTCCTTTACACAAAGAATATGCTGACCAAGTTTTGTCCCGCTCCTTTGAAGTTTGGTCCCACCAGGCCTTCAAAAGTCAGTGACCCCTATATAAGAGATAAACAAGTCCAAGTCGTCGTACAGACCTCGGCGTGTGCTGATTTGAAAGTCGCCCTTGCTGAGTACAATACACATTTATTCAGTCGAAATGCTCTAAATGGTATAGTTTTCGTTATACGAGTCATAAACCTCAACAAAAGCACGTTTTAGAGTACAATACACTAAACCTTAGTTTTGGTAGAAGTTTATGACTCATACAACTAAAACGATTAAATGTAGCGCATTTTGCTTTTCACGAATGTGTTCTCCTTAACAAGAGCTTTCAAATGAGTAAACGCGGAGGTCTGTACGACGACTTTTATTTCTGAACTTTTATATACGGGTCACTGACTTTTGAAGGCCCGGGGGGGGTACCAAACTTCAAAGGAGGGGGAAAAAACCTGGTCAGCATATTCTTTGTGCAAAGGAGCATCCCGTTTTAGGTGGACAGCTTGCACGGACAAAAAGTTTTTTTTTTGGGGACACCCTAATGCAGAGGTGGGTAAAAGGGGTAACTTAGTAAGTGTCAAGGAAAAAGGTAGACATGCGGAGACACTCGGCTCACTTCGGCAGGCCACGGGATATAGGTAGCTGAAGGAGAGGGAATGAAGGGAGCCTTCCGAATGTCAGGGGGTAACAGTCAATGTCTGGAAGTAATGGTACATCTCAGGGAGTAACAGTGAATGTCAGGGAGTAACAGTGAATGCCAGGAGTAACAGTGAATGTGAGTGGTAACAGTGAATGTCAGGAGGTAACAGCGAATATGAGTGGTAACAGTGAATGTCAGGAGGTAGCAGTGAATGTGAGTGGTAACAGTGAATGTCAGTGGGTAACAGTGAATGTCAGGGGGTAACAGTGAATGTCAGGGGGTAACAGTGAATGCCAGGGGTAACAGTGAACAGGGTGTAACAGTGAATGTTAGGGGGTTAACAGTGATAATGTCAGGGGTAACAGTGAATGTCAGTGTTAACAGTGCATGTCAGGGATTACTGTGAATGTCGGGGGTAATTTTCCAGTCCGAATGTCAGGGGGTAACAGTGAATGTCAGGGGATAACAGTGAATGTCAGGGATTCTGTGAATGTTGGGGGTAATAGTGAATGTCAGGGGTGACAGTGAATGTCAGGGAGATAACAGTGAAAGTTAAGGGGTAGCAGAGTTGCCTCTTCACATTGGTAGGTCATGGGATAGAGGTGGATGGGGGAGAGAGGAAATATAGGGAGCCTGTTGAGTGTGTGCGGAGTTAAGCGGTGAATGTCTGGGGCTAACAGAGATGTCACTTACTCTGGTATGTGATGGGAGAGGCCCGGATAGAGGAGCTGCCGGCCTCCGAGTACGCTGTAACACAGGTCACAGAGGTCACAGAGGTCAGGAGGGCAGGTCACAGGTCACAAGGCAGGGGGTGGGGCAACAGGTCAGGGTCAGACTTATAGAGGTCATGTCAGAGGTTGGGTCAGAGGGCTGATCATGATGATTTGGGCTTTAGGGGGTCAAAGGTCAGATCAGAGGTCAGGTCAGAGGTGAGGTCAGAGGTGAGGTCAGAGGTGAGGTCAGAGATCAAGTCAAGGACATAATGCAGAGATTAACAAATAAATGATAAGAATTTTGTTGCAGGAATTCAATTGAAACAAAAGACCCAGAAGTAAAATGTCAGTGCAGTGAAAAGTATCAAGACAAATAAAAAGACTTGATGGACATCAGAGCCATGAGGTGATATAAAGGAACCGAGTAAACAGTATTTTGCTTAAGTGTATAACAAACACAAAGCTCATGACAATAAGCTGATATTATGATAAAATGTTAAAGTTTAACAACTTAAAAGTATATAGAATATGTTGACGCACATTAGCAGTGTAATGTTATTTTACCATTACACAAATTCAGTGTAATGTTTATTTGCAACATTTACACTAATCAGTGTAATGTTATTTTACCATTACAGTCTGTGCCACGGTGTGTGATTCGTGTCGTTTGCATTCAAGTATCAGAGCGACACAGACAAATGCATCCCGTCTGGTGGCCATATCTCCGACACACAGTCCGTGTCGTCTGTCTAGTGGATCACACGGCCCAACCCAACCCAGCGTAGGTAGCGAGTGACCACTCCAAGTTCACTGTGTCGGAGCCAATCCACTCTACAGACTGCACCCCCCATCCAGTGTCCCAAAATTCCATTCTTTGCTTGGTGTCAGATGGAAAATTTTGCCCCAAAAAGACCATGAGAGTGGGAAAATTATGTCGAAAATAGCTACGATATTGATTACTGCTTGAATATAAAAGCAATTGTTTTGTTGAATCATGTACTTTAGTCAAATATTTATATTTAGAATTAAATATCACAATTCGAATTTGGGAGTGGAAAACGCATTCCCTAAATGTAGAATGAAGTGGAAATTATTTCACAGTTGGTTCATCTCCCACCCAATCAACAAATTTGGAACACTGCACCCCTCCCCCTGCAGCTGCACCCCTCCCCACGCAATATGCACCCCTCCCTGAGTCTGCACCCTCCCCCTGCAGGACTTGCACCCCTCCCATGCCAGATCGCACCCCTCCCCCTGCAGTCTGCACCCCTCCCCCATGCATATGCACCTCCTCCCAACGTGCAGACTCACCCCTCCCCCGCAGTCTTGCACCAGTGTGGATTCGTCCGTTTCTGTCGGTGTTTGCTTCACTTCAAAGTGTTACTCCCGTTTCGGCCTCAGCCTTTCGGTTTCAGCGGAACGCCTGCCAACGTAAATACAGTTGAGATGCAAACTTTGCTCACAAATATTATATTCTGAACCCCAGAATAAGTAATATTCTTGACTACAGAATATAAAGTATATTTAGCTGGTACGTACTTATTACTAGGAAATTTTTCTTAATATATTTTCATTTTAATCTAGGTATATTTAGAGTCCAATTATAAACTCAGTGTGCAACAAAGTTTGCACCTCCATGGGGAATCGGCCGCAGCATTGTGACCCGGGGATTAGCTTGACCCGAAGGCTGAGCACAAACGGAGTAACTCATTTGAGGAGCAAAGTCCGGGACCAGAAGAAGCGAAAGACAATCCAACGGCGTGTCGCACCTTGCAGTCTCATTCCCCTCTGCTAAGTTCTGCATTCCCTGCCAGTCTCATCCCCTGCCAGTCTGCACCCTCCCCCCTGCAGTCTGCACCCTTGCCAGTCTGCATTTTCCCCTGCAGTCTGCAATTCCCCTGCAGTCTGCATTCCCCCTTGCCAGTCTGCCCCCTTGAGTCTGGCATTCCCCCAGTATGCCACCCCTGCAGTCCTGCCCCCCCCCCACTTCCCGCACCACTGCTTTTCGTTGCCCCAGCCCCTCTGTCGCGCCCTCACCATGCTGTGTGCCGGCCGTTGATCACGCTGAGCCACCTGAGTCCACTGAGACTGAGCACTGAGTCCTACTGACCACAGCCACTGACCACAGCCACTAGTTCCACTGAGATGCTGGAGTCACTGAGCCACTGAGCAGCTGGACCACTGATCCACTGAGTCCACAGCCTACTGAGATCCATCTGAGAACTGAGTCACTGAGATCCACTGAGAGCTGGATCACTGATCACTAGTCCACAGCACTCGATCCCACAGCACTGGTTCCACTGAGTCCACACCACTGAGTCCACTGAGAGACGGAGCCACACTCACCGGGTCGCTGCAGCATCCCCGGCGTCTGGGCCCACGGCGGCGGGGCGCTCTTGTTACTGCCGTACTGAGACATCACTGGTCACCTGATCCTGGCCACCTGATGACGGTCACCTGATGGACGGTCACACGAGCAGAGATGTCACATATACAGCCAGCCACACACACACACACCTGACAGTCACCTGCTGGTCAGCTGCTGGTCACAAGAGCAGAAATAATGGCACATACACAGCCACACATGCACACAGATGCAGATACAGGGAGATGAACAGAGTCAGACACAGAGACACATATAGTGATGGCCACATCCAGCCAGCCAGGCATAGAGCTGGGGCCAGTACAATGAGGTGTTAGTGTGGTGTCGCACATGAGCCTCAAGGACAGTTCAGGCTATCTTGTCAGACTTGTGGTACATATATTGGCAATACATTCCACTGGCAGTAGTTTGTGCAGAGCATCTTAGTATTTTGACAGGTTTGAAAAGAACAGTTAAGAAATATTGTGCTAAATATTGGAATTTCGTCGTCATTTTTGTTTCATTTCAGCTTTCCTAAATTCAGCTAATTTCCGCAAAGGGTCATAATGACTACCAGTTATTTACATGACTCATTCCAATTGAGAAATGGTCACCAAAACCGGATTTTAGCAGTGTTGGTCACCTTCACTGTTGTGAGAGGTTGGGCTTTGAAACTTCTGGTGGACGCTAAATAGTATCTTTATTTAAAGGGAATGTTTCACCTTTCTTAAAGTTTGTCAACTATATGACGGTTAAGACAAAAATATGAAGTAAGTGCTGCTGAAAACGATGGTAATATGTTTCTCGAAGTCATCACTCTATTAAAAAAATAACGTCATAATATATATATAATCTGACGAAATACTACGGACAATCAGCTGTTGCGTAAACAAAGTTTGGCGATGGGTGACACAACGCAGAGGTAAGATATGAATTATTTAAGTTATAATTAGTTAAAATGCAAAATGTCTTGGGGAAGACATCTGTAGTTACTAGATGTGCTATTTTAAATCGGTTGTTAGATATATTATAGGGATAAACTATTAACAAAGGCAGCAACATCCTTTACAATAGCCTATTTATGCCATGGGATTAGGTTTTGTCTACAAGATGGTCTAAGGGGTCCGAAGGACAACTGCAGCCCAGGGTCCTCAGCAGTGGAGGGTCGCAATCCACTATTACAAAATGCTCTCCCTATCACATTCCCCTCCCGATCGCAATGCCCTCCAGTTCATATTACCATTTCACAAATTGCCTTGCGATTAATTCCCCTTGCATTCGCAATCACCACCCGTTCATATTACCCTAAGACAAACTGCTCTATGACGAATTCCTCTCCAGTTCACAATCCCCTCCCATTCATATTGCCCTATTACGAATCGCCCTATGACGAATTGCCGTTTCGTTCACACTTCACAATGCCCTCCTGTTCATACTGCCCTCCCATTGTATTCCCCTTGCGCTGTTGCATTCCCCTCCTAATCGGTAGTTCATACTAGCCTTCCTAAGATCGGTATTAGTTGCAAGGATAGTCACCAGAGAGCAGAGAGTGATGCAGTGCCTTGATGGTAGACAACATAGCATTACATTTTGCCATAGTATAAATCAGTGTGGTAATTTATGTGTTACATGTGCTGAATAGAAACGGTCTCTCAGTTGCAAGATAAATATATAGATAAAATGTAACACTGTGCTTAGTGCCATCTAATTTCAAGGCCAGGGGCACAGCCAGGTGGTAGAGGGCACATACCCTCTTCCCCCATCAGGCCAACTTTTACAAAAAAATGTCCATGACATCCCTGTTTGCGACTATTTATCGGCGCTGCAATATATAACGGTCCAGGGTTATATTTGTTTGCATCATTTTTGTCAGGGGGCCTTAGGATACAGCCCCCCATGTCCAAAGCTCTGGCTGCACCCCTGATCAAGGGACTGCAGCATTCTCTACACTCTGGTAGATATGTCCTGAAACCAACACCAATCTTAGTAAGACTAAAATAAAGTTAAGACTAGGAGTGGAATGAAACAGAAGGGGAAAATGATAGGAAGGGCAATATGAACAGGAGGGCATTGGGAACAACACAACATTTCATAATAGGGCGATTTGTAATAGGGTAATGCAAACAGGAAGGCATTGTGAACAGGAGGGTAATTTGTTAAAGGGCAATTCATAAAAAGGCAATATGAATATGATGATGATGATTTGGGCTTTAGGGCGCCGCAACTACTTAGGTTATGTAATGCCCATGTCAATATGAATAAGAGGGGATTGTGAATGAGAGGGGGATTCATCAAATGGCAGTTTGTAATAGGGTATTATGAATGGATGGGGATTGTGAATGGGAGGGAAAGTCATCATTAGGCAGTTTGTAATAGGGTACTATGAATGGGAGAGGATTGCAAATGGAGGGCAATGCGATCAGGAGCGGAATGTGATAGGGAGGGCAATTCGTAATAGGGGAAAACAACAGAGCACACCCTCATCACAGCAAGCGAAGAGTGGTCAGTGGAGGATTATTAACATAGTAATAATACCATTTATTTCACACCCTCATGGGTAGGTATATATCATTTCATGAGCACTAAACAAATAAGACAATACATGTACATCCACACACGCACACATACTGATACACATCAGTGATGCACGTTAACACAACACAAATTATAACTTATCAGCCATGCAGCTGCGATCGTTTGACATCACTCTGATGGCGATCATTGACGATCCACTTAAGATGCGAGGTAAATGAGTTTATAATGCTCACACGGATGGTGGACATAGAGAACACAGAGAGAACAGAGTTGAGGTCAGGGTGGATTTTGGTCTATCATAATATGCAAACCGATCATTTGCGCCACAAATGGTTGGCAGATTTGAAATCAGCACATTGACATATAAGAGAAAACTAAAAATGCACCCAATAGACAGGTGTTACTGTTGAACGGACAGTAAGACATAACCGTTGCATTTTCCAAGATAATTAGTAGTATTTTAAGCTGAAAATAATCTAAAGAAGTGATGTTTATCAATAAACTTTAACGCATGACAATGGCACCCATCGGGCCATCTATCTTTAGATATCAAAGCCAACGCAATACAGAAACAGACTATGATAATGTTGGATGAAAAATGCAGTGCATATGTGTTACTCAAACACGAACCTTATTCTGGAAATTATTTACTAAATACGCCTTTCACAGCAAACGAATTATTTTGAATAAGACAGAAACTGACCGACTTGTTCTCAGAGCGCGTGTCCCCGGCAAATTTATGCGCCGTCAAATGTCACATACGTCACATACGCCTCATTTGTCATGTCCGTCAAATTAGCAAGGGATTCGGATTCGAGTTTAGCGTCCAGTAGCGATTCCATTGACCTCTATTCTATATGTCAATGAGCGATTCACTCATTCTAAATCGGTGGGAGAGGCGTGTTTAGGAATCGCAACTAAGTTGAGGAGCAGGCTGGTTCTTAGGGAGACCTTAAGTCAGTAAAAAATCGATATTGTTTTGAAATTTTTAAGGAGCATCGGTCATGCTTTTTTCTTGAAAAAATGTACCATTTTATATTATATTCGACCTTTTTGATTGTTATCAATTATTATCCGAAAAATGTTTTTTGTCATCACAAAATTACAATTTGCAAATATATTTAAAAAAGGAAAACAATTGGAGAATTAAGTAGGGACGATTCCCCTTAAAAAATCCAGAGCAAAACTTGTATTTTCGACTGACTTATGCCTACCTAAGTACCAGCCAGCTCCTTAACTTCGTTGCGATTCCTAAGCACCCTGGGAAGAGATCAATTTGGGCTCGCTGTCCGCTGACAGACATGCATGGGATCCCGAAAACGGATTCCGTGATCTAATCTCTGGAATCTGGATCCTGGATCCACTGGGATCATTGATCCACCTTAGCCCGCGTTTGACCGGGGGCGAAAATCCCCCCCCCCTGTCGTTTATTTGCAGTAACTTAAAAAATATTCAAGGTATTGACCTGAAACTTTCAGTACCTTCTTGCACATCCATTTCACATCGATTGTGAAAATTTGAAAATGTTTCATTTTTTTGGGGGATATAGATACAGGGGTGGTAAAGTGTTCTGTCCTTATGGACAAGGTCGGGGACAAAATGTTTATTCTGATGAGGTACCCTGGGGCAAAAATGGCAAAATGACAGTAAGAATCATTACCTACTATGCCTTTTCTGTGAAACCAAGTGATAATCCTTAGAAATACTGTTCGTCAAAATCAAATCAGACTTGTATTCTTCATCACGTTATCATAATTACGTCAGTCGGTACCTATGTATGAACACTTACATTTTTGTAATTAGCAGTTGCGTTTCAGCTCTTGATTTCCAATGATTTAGTTGTCAACCCTATTTCCGACGGAAAAAATGAAGAATAACCAAGGTAGTTCTAAGCATGGATTGAGAAATTCCTTATCTAATTGCCGTTTTTCGCTTGTCGCTACGTTGCGTAGTTTTCGAGATATCACTTTTTTCGAGGTATTTCTCATCCATGGTCCGGGCCACGTATTCCCGAAGTGTCTTATACAAACCGGCATGCCATGCCCGTCAGCCAATAGGAGACCGGCTGGCCGGCTGCGTACTGAACGTGGGCGTGGCTTGTGACGTCACACGGTGATAAGTGTTGTGTTTGCCGCCAGAGAGAGATTGTATATTTCGTCGTTGGTCCTTTTGCCAGAACAGAAATTGCAAAGTTTCTTGGCTCCAGTCATAAGGGCAGGTGAGTTAAGTTGACCGTAAGTCGTAAATCAAAAAACGCAAAATCAACGTTTAATTACACTAAAAAAATACTGTCCAGCGGAGCTTTTCTCAACGGTTATGGCTGCTAACATAACATAAAACTTGGGTAATAAGATGTCTTATACAATACACTTTATATTAGTGCAAATGGCATCACCCCATGTATGAGTCATCATTTGTTTGTTTATTGTCGCCTTACCCAAGGAACAGTTTTCAATAATTACCGTGATAATTACCGTGATTGTTCTTCTTTGATAGTGATGAGTACCTAGTTTTAACTTATGAATGTTCATTTTTCAGTTATAAATGATCGTTTATAAGTATCAGCAGACAGCAAGGATGCAAGATCATATTATGTACCGGAAGCATAGGCGTAGGAACGGGGGGGGCGTGGGGGCCATGGCCCCCCACTTTTCAGGCTGGGGGGGCCAGCAATGTTAACTGGCCCCCCACTTTTGAACATTTTTCTACTCCTCCCGGAACCGATATTTGTTCGAGTAATGAATGCTTTGGAGAGTTGTGAAAATAATTATTGAATTACAACCCCGCAAATACTTTGACGTAATAAACAGCGAATTGGGGCGGCCAAAGCCCACTTTGTAAGTTGGAATCCAGCAATATAACCAGTTTTCTACCTTTTGAATGATTTTGTATTCTTATATCACTGATAATGGTTCCATATGAATGCCTTTAAAGTCGGCAGAATATTAAGTAATTTACAACTTCACAATCATAGCCCGTAGGAACGGTGACTGGGGCCATGATCCCCCACTTTTAGGCGTGGGGATAATGATAACTGGCCCCCTCACTTTTGAGAAAGCTATCGATCTCTTCTTTTGGTTTTATATGAATAACTTGGAGTTGGGAGAATAACTACTAAACTACTTCACGACCTCGAAGTAGTTTGTAGGTACTAAACTACTTCACGACCTCGCGTAGGGAAGGGGACAGGAGCCATATGCCCCACTTCTTAGCCTGGGGGTCCAACAATAGAACCTCGCCTCTTCAGTTTGGAGTCATTTTACCCTTTTCGATCACTCATATTTTCTCGAGATCAACCCTCGCACTACGGGAGCGTTTTTCACCTTCGCCGGTCGCCCTACGGGGGGGGGGGGCTGACAGCCACCCTGCTTACTTCCAAACCAAGCAACATAGAGCTACACGAAAAATGGCATGTTGCCTGTCATGTGAGAAATCTGATGGTATATCATTTTGTATGCAGGTCAACAGGTGACCTTCTAGGTCAAGTGAAAGACATAAGATCGACCACGTCCAAAAAGTGATTTTTGCTCAGACCGTCGTAATTATTACAGTTATGAAAATAAAAGATTTGTAAGCGTTAGGTTGTTGGTTCGTTGAATTTAGCTATCTGACCATTTATCGATTTTTTAGCTCTTGGGTTAGTTAATAACCTCTAAGGTCACGGAAATCGTCACCATAGAGGATTATTGCTATGGGCGATTAGGATTAGCAACCTCAACTCGATCACGTCCAGAATAGCGATCAGAAGAACTCAAAATTAAAAAATTATAAATGAAAATAAAAAGGCATGTTCCTAGACCAGTTTTGTCAACAACAACAAAAATTGTAAGTATCTGGCAAAAAAAAACACAAGTCTTTGTTCACTACTCAGTCAAAAATAGCGATATTGCTTTTTTGGTATTGTTTATGATCAGTTCTCAGTTCTCTCACATATATTCCGTTTTTTAAACATCATCGCAAATTTTGATTTCGTAGTGATAAAAAACAATTTTGACTCTTTGGGGGTCAAAAAACATAATTTTGAATTTCCGAGATTATCATGTTAAAGAAAATATCATTTTATGTTATTTGCATTTTCCATTTGCTACAAAACTATACTTTTTATGATTTTTTATATTTATATTTAAAAAACACGTACTCAAATATAATTATCTCCAAAACTACTTGACCAGTGTCAATTAATTTGAGACAGCATACGTATAATGGTTGTCAATTCAGCTACTGAAAATTTCAGAAAGAATGTGTAGCCTATGCTTGGCTTAAAAAAAAATCAGAGGGCCTGTCAGAGGGCCTTGCTTGTCAGGTAGGGCGAGGCGTTAATAAATTTTTTAAAGTTGAGAGAATAACGATTAATTCATGACCCCCACAATGTCATAACTCATAAGCAACCCTACCTAAGAACCGGGGTGGGGTGGGAGGCAGGGCCCCGCGTTTTTAGGTCGAGGGAGGCTAGCAATGTGAACGCACTCCCACTTTTCAGCGGTTGCTCCCTCTTACGTCGCTGATGTTGATTCGGTACGATGTGTCACTGCCATGATTACAGTTATGATTACACCTAAATTTCAACCGTCAATATCTAAGCTTATATAAATATAAATGAGCAATTGGAACCAGGGAACGAAGTCCCTGTTTTTTAGACAGGGGGCAGCGACAATAACTGCTCCCCTACTTTTGGTTCAATATCCGTCCGCCAGAGTGAAGTCCCCACTCCGCCGCGTAGCTCAATCGGGAGAGCGAGGGAATATATATCTGCCCTCTTCCGTCAACGTGGGTTCGAGTCGTTTAGGCGCTCAATATTTAGGTCCTGATAGGGATGGCCTGTGGCAGATGGCAGCGGCTGCATTTTAGGTCAGACGATGCCAGTGTGCTATTCGGAAATGTCGAATACAAAATCCAGACTATCATACTTAGAAAGCCAGTCAGTTTCAAAAAATATAGATATTGCTCTTGATTTTGGTTTAGTTATTGTCCATACTTCGTTCTATGATATATGTATTTCAGTTGTAAAATATGTTTAAATGTATAGATTTTGTGATTTTGTATGTCCACAAAATCATTTTTTTAAACATATTTAAAAAACGGAATATTTAATGGAGAACCAAGTATAATGGACGATGCCAAAATATAATAACATAGCAACATTAAACTTTTGACTTACGTATAGATCCCGAATGTACTTTAACCGATAAGTATTTTTCCGGAAAACAAAATTTAGACTATCATACTTAGAAAGCCAGTCAGTCGAAAATATAAATTTTGTTTTGATTTTGGTTTAGTTATTGTCGATACTTCGTTCGATGATATATGTACCTTTTTCGGTTGTGTAATATGTTTGAGAGCAAGGACTATCATGGGCTGGGTGCACCCATGGGTGCCCACTCAATTCTTCAAAATGTCTGGGTTGGGTATGCATTTTTTTATTTTTCATGGGTACTGGGCGGGCATGGGTATGGCAATTTTGGAATAATGTCGCTAAGAGTTATTTTGTTCTTTGAAAACCAAATTGTTTTTCCAGTAAATATGTTTTGTATATGATATAGGGACACTTTAAACAATTAGGACTTGGCAATCATATTTTTTACAAAAATTAAATCGTGTAAGTTTAATAGGGCAGTAAGGATTTTGTATAAACCATGTCTGATCCTAGGTTTTATCCAATATGAATAATGTTGACCGCCAAAGTAGTTTTCGAATAAGTTCAAATCAGCAGCAACACACAGGGGCTAATATTAATTTTTTGTTAATATTATGAAAGTCAACATGGCTAGGTAAATGGTTGCGAATTTTTGTGGAAATAATTATCTGCCTTATCTGAATGGGCCCCCAATAGGCATGGTATCATATTATGGGGAATTTGAATGGGGTTCTGGTCTGGGTCTGGGCTGGGTGTTCATGGGTTTTGGCTGGGTTGGGCTTGGGGTTTGGGCACCCATGATAGTCTCTGTTTGAGAGTATAGATTTTGTGATTTTTTATTTGCATAAAATCATTTTTTTAACATAATTAAAAAAAGAATATTTAACATAAAATACGATTTTTCCCAAAAAGAGTGCATTTTTTGGCTTGTACCAACATAAGGTGACCGTTCAAATATACGGAAAAATGGGGTGCCTTTTTGCCACGAAAAATGCCCCCACGGAGATCGGAGAGAGTCTGGATCCGCCAGTGGCTGGCCCCCCCCCCACTTTTCAAAACGTTCCTACGCCTATGACCGGAAGCCTCCCTTAGAGAAAGCCGCATAAACAGGGACGCAGGAAGTATGTTCAAGTTGGGGGGGGGGAGGATTTTAGCCTGCCGAGTACTCAGCCGGAAATCCTGCCTCACTTCAGAATTCTGCCCCATTTGAACCACTAGTCACTTTTGGTTGTAGTTATTACCTATTTACGCCACTAACTCGTCCACTAGAGGTATTTTGATACCTTAATTTGACTCCGCTATCATACTGCTGTACCGGATTTTTGAAATTGATGATGCAAAATTATAAACTTTGGATTTTTAATATTTTACGAAATTCCCACATGATTTAACATGAATTTATATCATAGAAACATGTCAGATAGCAAA
>VOPJ01016204.1:22500-25939 GCA_014673585.1 Semibalanus balanoides | reverse complement strand
CGTCCAGTCCACGACATCTCGCCACCGTCATCTGTCCTGCCAGACGTGATTAACGTCATCCGCAGGCTACAGCCTCTGCGTCGTCACCGATAATAGTCGCAACGCCATCAATACAGCGATCGCACGCGCCACATAACAGCAATGTGCGCATCAATTCCTCACACAGACAATCGCCCATGCCTGAAACGCGACACCACTGAGCTCTCGGAATAGGAGCACACCCCCAGTGCAGCTATCTGTCCACCACCACACTGAGACAAACCACGCTATCCTACACATGCATATTAACGGGCTGACACCGATCCCTGCCTTGCCATCGCGAGACGCCGTTCCCGTGCATGTAAGGGAGCGCCTTGCCTACCTTGATATCGCGATAGATGATGCCGTTCTTGTGCATGTAAGGGAGCGCCTTGCCTACCTTGATATCGCGATAGATGATGCCGTTCTTGTGCATGTAGGCGAGTGCGGAGATGATCTCCGCGCCGTAGAAGCGCGTCCTTTCCTCTGAGAATTTCCGCTCTCGGTTCAGGTGGAAGAACAGCTCGCCACCATTGACGTACTCTAGCACAAAGCAGAGCCGATCCGGCGTCCGGAAAGAGTACTTGAGCGACTGGCGGGGAACAGACGGGGCGGACACGGTCAGTCAATGTTGGCTGGTTAGGTCTTAAAGGGAATGTTTCACTTCTCTGAAAGTTGTATAAT
The DNA here is from genome assembly GCA_014673585.1 of Semibalanus balanoides. Lineage (NCBI taxonomy): Eukaryota > Metazoa > Arthropoda > Thecostraca > Balanomorpha > Balanidae > Semibalanus > Semibalanus balanoides. The sequence continues at coordinate 25,237 of VOPJ01016204.1, read as the reverse complement.
GTACGCCGCTTGTGGTGCAAAATATGAAGTAATGTGCTGCCGAACACGATTCTGACATATCTGTTCCTCACAAACAGTGCTCCAAATTCGTGAAAAACTAGGTTTTTAGTATTTGGGCTGAGACGTCCATATGAAGGAATTTTGGAAAGTAGAAAAAACTTCACGCTGCAATATGTAATGACTAGTGTATGGCTAATGTATACCAAATGTTCAATCTACTTTTATCAACATTTGATAAAGAAGAAATGAACGAATCCGGCCCTTTTAAGGAGGCTAGGCTAATTACACTAGGGCCCTTATTTTGTGGCAGATGTCAAATCCAAACTCAAATTTACTTTCGATTGACCTCTGTGGGGTGTTTTAACTTCTACACTACTTAATTGCAATGCAAATCCAGCAAAATGGCCTTCTCAACTCAAATCTAATGTTAATGTGAAACATTCCCTTTAAGCTCGACACAGTCGCGGGGTTGGAGGTTGACGGATAAGACGAATACTGAACAGTGAAATTGCGCTTGGGTTGGACGCTGCAGACTTAGAGTATTCGGTAGCTGGTAACCAAGTACGTGCAGACGTGAGGGGTGCAATGTTTCGGTAAATGAGCGTGAAAAAAACACACACACTTATAAAAACCTCGAGCAGCCACCGGGAGAGCAATATCAGTTAATAGGACCACTTAGCAAACGTTTACAAAAAATCCTACCACCACCACACCCAACACTACTTAACCCATGCCACATACCACCCCAGCAACTAACCAACTACGACACCTCTGGCAACCCATTGCACTGCGCCTCGAGCCTCGACCGAACCCATGACCCGAGTAAACGGCTCACTGCCTCCCACACCACAACCCCACCGCGGACCGCGAGCCCCCAGTCGCAATCATCCGGACAATCATCCGCCGTCTCTCCGCACTGGTTTCCCCGCCCACAGCCATGCCAGCCAGCAGCTCGGCGAGCGGATTTCATTGATCTGTTGCCCACAATAGCACCAGCACACATTCCGGCGGCCGCAAACAGGCTGGGCTCGCGGAATACCCCTCCCGCGCCGCCGGCCAGCGCCAGCCGGAGAGCAGCCGGCTCAGCGCGCTGGTCAGTGCACGAGACTGGCGACTGGCGGCGGACGGCTCAGTGGATAGCACCGTCAGCTAAGGACTGGTAAGCGGACAGCATTGTATTACGACGGCACAGACTACAGACCACCGGACAGACGGCGGGTAGTACCGCGTCAGATAGTTCACTGCCGGATTCCGCCGCCCGCCGCCCGACCACACCTGAGGAGTCGGACGGCGCCTCAGGCTCGCGCGTAGCCCGGCAGGCAGAGACGCCGCGCAGGGAGTCGTCGCTCCCACGGGTCAGAGTAATGTCCTCCCACGCCGACACAACGTGGCGATCAGTACCCGAGCCAGCCTGATGCTGTCTGACTCAGAAACCATCACCGCGCCCGAGCCCGGCCCACTACGACAGCCAGGACTCAGCTCAGTCTCCACACAGAGACCAGCAGTGTCCTGAAATTCGCAAATATGAGTGGAAAAACACACACAAATTAACCTTTTTTGTCACGTCACCTGCCATCGAAACGACGTCACCAGCGATCGAGCTAAATGGTATTGAAAATCTAAACTCGACAATAAAACACGATATTCCATACTCCTAGGTCCATAATCTAACTCAGCACCCATTTAAACGGTATGTATCCAATATACCCAAGCACCACACAAAAACCCACACCACAACACCAAGTCTTCTTGCCTTCTTGTTCTTGCGGTTTATGGTGCGTAGCGGAATAGAGCCTTGAACATGGCATCATTGCCAGCAACCAATCCCGTGGCGATACCATATACAACAAACCCATGCCGGACAAATTTTGTTGCGTGTATTTACTTGCGCCAGACGTCTTAATAGCCAGTTGCCATAATCGAAGCAAATTGAGCAAGCTCAAGGTAACATTCGTATAAAAAACTTCATGCGAAAGACGTCGAATAATTCATTTTTCCACTTTTTCAGTTTAGGAGCTTTTCAACCATCTGAGAAACTTAACAGTGGCCACAGATGGAATGAGGGATCATTTTTCTGCTTGAAGGCTTTCAATTTACAGTAAAAGTTACGTGAATGTATTTAATTATTTAATTTCGCCCGAAAACGCGTGCGAAACGCCATACAGCAGCCCAGCGGTATTCCCGATATATATCATAATATAACAATTTTAGACATTTATCCAATACAAAAATTGGATGTTTTATCTTGAAGATGTTATGCGTCGCAACTGCAAAGAAAAAACACATGAAGATATGTCTCCCATTATTTGTTAATGAGTATTTTTATGAGGACAGTCGATTCAGCTTTGGAATTGTCAACGAGGAAGCCATTTGAAACTGAAAAGTGCTCAATCATTGAAACAGCAAAATTTATCTTCTAAAAAATCTGGTGCAATTATTGGTCTCTTAACTTGATATTTTGCTAAAAAAAATTACATCCGGAGAGGCTCCACATTGGTTTTCCACGTCAATGTTGGTGGGTCTTCAATTTTATCGACGTCCTTATTTCCAACTGAAAGTCTCGGGAAATTACGCTTCATTGACGTCATATAAAAGACGGTCCCTGTAACCCCAGAAGTTGAGAATGGTTGACGTAGGTGGGAACATTTACTATTGCAGTAGGTAATTTAATAATACAGACCTTAAAGTTGAATGTAATGTTATTTAAGCCAATAGGTCTGTGGTCTGAGAGGGTATC
>VOPJ01016204.1:0-20000 GCA_014673585.1 Semibalanus balanoides | reverse complement strand
TACCGATCCTAGTCCAGCTATGGCCTAACCGATCCTAGCCCAGCTGTGACCTAACCGTCGAGGGCTGCACACGTCAAGCACACATTACAGCCGAGCGAAGTCTACTTAGGAGCTGCTGCCGCTGAGACAAACACAAGGCAAGATTCCTTTACTTTATACACACGTGCCCACCAGTCAGCCGCCCGACCGTGATCCCCGCCCCAGGCCGAGTCAGAACGGGCTGGTACACACCTCTCCTTGTCCGACTGCACGTGGAAGTTTCGCTCTATGACCGACATAAACTGCAGACCACGGATGCTGAACGCGTGCGGTTTGGGCCGGTCAGACACCATCACCTGGAACACGAGGGAGAACACGCAACACGGTCAGCTCTCAGTCGCCATGTCTCTCTTAGGTCAGTCTCAGAAATGTCAACATGAGGTCACGGTCAGCTCTCAGTCACCAAGAAGTCTCTCTCAGGTCAGTCTCAGAAATGTCACCATGAGGTCAAGGTCAACTCTCAGTCACCATGAGGTCTCTCTCAGGTCAGTCTCAGAAATGTCACCATGAGGTCACGGTCAGCTCTCAGTCACCAAGAGGTCTTTCTCAGGTCAGTCTCAGAAATGTCACCATGAGGTCACAGTCAGCTCTCAGTCAGGATATCTCACTGTGAGAGTGACATGACAAATCAGTCATTAGGTTAGAAGCATATATCCGCCCGAAAGCAACGCAGCATTGGAAGTGTTTCAGAAATCAGAGCGTAAGCGATTCAATACTATTTTTCAAACACTACCAGCATGTCAATTGGTGTTAGAACCAAGGGCGCCGCAATTTTCCGAAAGTTGAGGGGAACGGGGGGACGGAGACATTCTAAAGTCGATTCTTTCCATGCAACGCCCTGATAGGCCTAATGCTAAAATCAGACAATGTTGGGGGACGTGTCCCCCGCCCACCTCCGAGTCCCGAGATTGGAACGACACCAGTGACACCACTTCCGTCGGCACGGGTTCTCACGTCATGGAGCACCACCCGGGAGATGACGCACTGCCCGGGAGATGACGCACCGCCCGGGAGATGCAATCCGCCCGGGAGATGAACGCACCACCCCGGGAGCATGACGCAAGCCGCCCCGGTGAGATGAACGCACCACCGGGGAGATGACGACCGCCCCTGGGAAGATGACGCCCGCCCGGGAACTGACACACCGTCCGGGAGATTGACGCATCGCTGGGAGCATACGCACCGCCCGGCGAGATGACGCACACCGGGAGATGACGCACCGCGGGAGATGACGCACCGCCCGGGGATGACACACCGCCCGGGAGATACGCACCAGCCGGGAGATGACGCACCGCCCGGGAGAGTGACCACCGCCGGGAGATGACGCACACCGGAGAGACGCATCGCCTGGGAAAGATGACGCATCGTCTGGGAGATGACCACCTGCCCGGGGATGAGCAGCTTGCCCGGAAAGATTGACGCACGCCCGGGGAGAGGACACAACCGTCCGTGGAAGTAGAGCCCCGGAGAACTGACACACCGCCCGGGAGATGACGCACCAACCGGGAGCTGACAACACGTCCGGGAGATGACAACACGTGAGAGTGACACACCACCCGGGAGCATTGACGACACGCCCGGGAGATGACAACGACCGGCGGGAGATGACGCACTGCCCGGGAGATGACGCACCGCCCGGATATGACGCATGCGCCTGGAGATGACACACCTGTCCGGAGATGACAAACGCCCGGAGAGATGACACAGCCGCCCGGGAGATGACGCACCACCGGGAGATGCACACTCGTCCGGGAGATGACAACGCCCGTGAGATGACACCCACCCGGGAGATGACACGCCCGGGAGAGGACACCACGCCCGGGAGAGACACACCGCCCGGGAGATGACACACCGCCTGGAATGCCGCACCGCCCGGGAGATGACGCACCGCCCGGGGAGATGACGCACCGCCGGAAGATGACGCACGCCCGGGAGATGAACCCACCACCCGGGAGAATGACACACCGCCGGGGATGACGCACCGCCCGGGAGATAGAGCATCTCGCCTGGGAGATGACGGCAACCCTGGGAGATGGACACACCGCCCGGGAGATGATGCTATAGCCTGGGAGATGACGCACACCCGGATGATGAGCACCACCGGCGAGATGGCACATCCGCCCGGGAGATGAGCAATACAGCTCTGGGAGATGACGCCATCGCTGGACAGATGAGCCACCGCCGGGAGATGACGCACCGCGGAGATGACGCACCGCCCGGGGACTGACCGCACCACCCGGGAAACTGACGCACCACCCGAGAGATGACGCACCGCCTGGGAGATGACGCACCACCCGGGAGATGACACACCGCCCAGGAGAGACGACGCACCGCCCGGGAGATGACGCACCGCCCGGGAGATGACAACGCCCGAGAGATGACACACCACCCGGGAGATGCACCGCCCGGGAGATGACGCACCGGTCGAAGCAAGGCGCCATACGCAGCCTCCGTAGACGCCTTCTATCGTTTCAGCAGGCCTGCTATATAATAACCTGAACTGTACCCGATAACCCGAAACATCAGGGTGCACAGTGCACAGAGGGGGGGACCAGGGGGCACACTAAACAGAGGGGAGACAGCACGAGATACGGCGCAGTGACAAGACAGTTTCCCGTGTGTGACGATCGGTTTACTGCGGAGGACTGAGTGCTTTGAATGTACCAGGTGGGAACCAGGCAATGGCACAAAAATAATCACTACCATTACGCAAATGTACGTAATGTACGCAAATGAAAAGAAACGTAATAGAATAATGACCGGTGCGATGCTAATGATACGCTGTGAGACAAAGCTGTGCATGAGCGCCGACAGCACAGAACGTAAAACACGGAATTCATATGTGCATCGTAAAGACGGCGTTCAAGTTCCACTTCCTAAATACTCTGGTTTGACACCATATTGACCATTAACTTGACAGTTCCCAATTAATCCACGCACACAAATATATCTATCGAGCGGCGTCGCCTTCCCAGCCTATGGTGATGATTGAAGTTTTCGATCGCACTGACTACTGAGGTCATTAATTGGCACCCAGGTGAACCCTGTGCCCTGCATGTAATGTATTCACATCCTGCTCCATCGCTAACGATCCAAGGGGCCCCACGCGGATTTCATTCCGTACCCAATGCACCTCGTACACAAGTATCACCCTTCTCCGCACAGCAGGGCCTCAGAAATGACGTGCCCACCCCACCCATGCTGCTGGTGCCCCTGAAACGGCCCCGAACCACGCGAGACGGGCCGGACAGTCATGGTGCAGCGCCAGCCCGTCAGACGAGCCAGCCGGGACCAGACGTCAGACGAGCCAGCCGGGACCAGACGGAGCCAGCCGGGACCAGACGTCAGACAGCCAGCCGGGGACCAGACGTCAGACGAGCCAGCCGGGACAGGACGTCAGACGAGGCCAGCCGGGACCAGACGTCAGACAACCGCCGGACCAGACGTCAGAGAGCCAGCGGGACTAAGAGTCAACAAGCCACCGGACCAGACGTCAGATCGAGTTCAGCCTGGGACCAGACGCTAGACGAGCCAGGCCGGAACGACGTCAGACGAGCCAGCGGGACAGACCGTCAGACAAGCAGCCGGGACCCAGAACCGTCAGACGAGCCAGGCGGGAACAGACGTCAGACGAGCCAGCCGGGACAAAGTCAGACGATGCCGCGGGACCAGAAACGTCGACGAGCCAGCCGGGACCAACGTCAGCGAGTCCAGCCGGGCCAGCGGGCAGAACGAGCCAGCCCGGGCAGCCGGGGCCAGACGAGCCACGCGGACCAGAGGTCAGACGAGCCAGTCGGGACCAGAAGTCAGACGAGCCAGCCGGGACCAGACGTCAGACAAGCTAGCCGGGACCAGACGTCAGAACGAGCCGAAAAAACGGGACAGACGTCAGACGACCAGCCGGTCGACGACAGACGAGAGCGGACATGACGAACAGACGAGCCAGCGGGGCCAGACGTCAGACGTAGCCAGCAGGACAGACGTCAGATCGAGCAGCCGGGACCAGATGTCAGACGAGCCCAGACGGGGTCAGACGAGCCACCGGGACCAGACGTCAGACGAGCCAGCCGGGGCAGACGTCAGATCGACGCCACCGCGGGCAGACGTCAGACGAGCCATTGCGGACCAGCACGGTCAGCACGATGCCCGCCGGGACCAGCGACGAGAGCGAGCCAGCCGGGGGCCAGACGTCAGACGAGCCAGCCGGGCAGATGTCAAGACGAGCCAGCCAGGGCAGACGTCAGACGAGCAGCCCGGACCAGCCGTCAGACGAGCCAGCCAGGGCAAGACGTTCAGACGAGCCAGCCGGGGCCAGGACGTAGAGCGAGCATGCCGGGACCAGACGTCAGACGCAGCTCAGCGGGCATGACGCTCAGACGAAGCCGCCGGACCAAACTCAGACGAGCCAGCCGGGACCAGACGTCGATGAGCCAGCCGGGACCAGACGTCAGACGAAGCCAGCCGGACCAGACGTCAGACCGAGCCAGCGGGGTACAGACGTCAGACCGAGCCAGCCAGGACAGAAAAAAAAACCCCGTCAGCGAGCCACGGGACCAGACGTCAGACGAGCCAGCCGGGGCCAGACGACAGACGAGCCAGCCGGGACCAGACGTCAGACGAGCCAGCCGGGACCGAACGACGTCAGACGAGCAGCCGGGATTCGACGTCAGACGGCCAGCCCGGGACAGACGTCAGGACGAGCAGCCGGGACAGACTCAGCACGAGCAGACGCAGACGAGCAGCCGGGACGCAGACGTCAGACGAGCAGACGTCAGACGGCCAGACTCAGACGAGCCAGCCGGGACCAGACGTCAGACAAGCCAGCCGGGACCAGACGACAGACGAGCCAGCCGGGGGCAGACGTCAGACAAGCTAGCCGGGACCAGACGTCAGACAAGCTAGCCGGGACCAGACGTCAGACGAGCCAGCCGGGACCAGACGTCAGACGAGCCAGCCAGGACCAGACGTCAGACAAGCCAGCCGGGGTAGACGAGCCAGCCGGGACCAGACGTCAGACGAGCCAGCCGGGGCCAGACAGCCAGACGACCACCGGGGGCAGACGAACAGACGAGCCAGCCGGACCAAACGTCAGACGAGCCAGCGGGCCAGACGTCAGACGAAGCAAGCCGGGGCCAGACGTCCAGACGAGCCAGCCCGGACCAGACGATAGACGAGCCAGCCGGGACCAAGACGTCAACAAGCAGCCGGGACCAGACGTTCAGCAAGCCAGCCGGGACAGACGTCAACGAGCCAGCCGGGGCCAGACGTCAGACGAGCCGTCGGGACAGACGCTCAGACGACCAGCGGACCAAGACGTCAGACGGAGCAGCCGGGACCAGACGTAAGACAAAGCCATGCCGGGCACAGACGTCAGACGAGCCAGCCGGGGCACCAGACGTCAGACGGCCAGCCGGGCCAGACGTCAGACGACCGCCGGGAACCAGACTTCAGAGCGAGCCCGCGGGACTAAGACTCAGACGAGCCAGCCGGGACCAGACGTCAGACAAGCCAGCCGGGGCCAGAACGTCAGACGAGCCCAGCCGGGACAGACGTCAGACCGAGCCAGCGGGACAGACGCTCAGACGAGCCAGTCGGGCACAACTCAGACGACCAGCCGGGACCCGACGTCAGACGAGCCAGCCGGGGTCAGACGACAGACGAGTCAGCCGGGACCAGACGACAGACGAGCCAGCCGGGGCCAGACGTCAGACGAGCCAGCCGGGACCAGACGTCAGACGAGCCAGCCGGGACCAGACGTCAGACGAGCCAGCCGGGGACCAGACGTCAGACGAGCCAGCCGGGACCAGACGTCAGACGAGCCAGCCGGGGTAGACGAGCCAGACAAGCCCGCGGGGGGCGGGGCGGGCAGGTGGAGTGTGGGGTAGGACAACAGCTGCTGGTCCAGACTGACACTCCCGGCAGGTCAGCTGCAGGGGCGGGGCGGGGCGGGGGAGGGGGAATACGACAGCCGGCTATTGGCCAAAATCAGCCCAGACTGCTGACACTCATGCCCCCCATCGGCCGGTCAGCAGGGGGAAGGGGGGGTCAGGTGTGAGGTGGACGGCGCGGTGGCTGTAGACCAAAGCCACGATCAATAGGACAACAGGAACCGGAACCAGAACAGGCCAACAGCCTGCAGCAGTTGTGTGTTTCGCAATAAGCACACCGATGCATGTTGAAGGGGTTTCCCGCGTCCGGTGGGAGTGCGAGTCAGACAAAACCCATCCATATTTGTTGATTGGGGTTTGGTTGTTGGTTGGTTAGTAGTTGATTGAACCCATCTATACAGATACATGATTAAATGAAATATGTTGCCTTAGCCGTACTGCGACCGGTGGTGTTTGGATGTGCAGTCATCAACAAATAAAAAATAATGGGCAATATCCTTGTTTAACGGAACATCGAGCAAACTGCACGTACATGTAGTTTTTACGTCACTGACATTTGATGGAATGCAATCGGACTATCGGAACCTTCAGAAAAAATATACAGCACCTATGCAATTAAAATGGCAGACAGGACATTCCATATAACTGCATGTATTGCTGGATGACTAAGGGCGGATGAAGGACGAATGGCGGTCACTAGCAGCCGTGATACTGGGAAATCTCCGCTCTAGTCTCGCTAATGGAACATTGAGCAATCAGCGCGTACAGCAGCTTCAATGATACTTTTCCCATGGCGGGATGCAATCAAACCCTTTTAGTCTGCACAAGTCTATACAGCATCTATGCTTTGGAAATAATACATAAGCCATCAGCAAATGCAAAAGCATTCATTGATAGCTGATTGAAGGCGGCTGCAGGAGGCATGGCGGTCACTGAGTAGAGTATCTAGGCTGGTGCCAGGCGTTCTACACTCTGGTCTCCTTAGTGTGAGATACAGTTGACGTCATCCGTCGGGGGTCAAAGCAGGAGAACTGCTGAGGGAGGGTTGCGGCCCCTAAGGAAGATTGGGGGAGAATCTGGAAATGATATATACACGTATAATACATAACATAGGCGTAGCAGAAAACATTTGTTTGAGTTCAGGAATGTTCAGCTGTAAGGTATTTGGCATACCTCTTGGTAAGTATCGTGATGTTCTTTGGAATATCTGAGTTACTGCATGGCATTGCATTGGAAAATCCTTCAGCTTTGTACAATCAGAGAACATTAACGTTAATTATCAGCTGCCTACCCTAGAAGTACATAACGTTGTCACAACGTCATGACAACGTTGTCACGACGTCGTGAAAGTAACAAGTGCTACTAGGGTATTTGGGCATCAGCTATTAGAGCTCTGAGTATATGCAGTGCTCAGCAATTTAACATTAAGTAACAGCATTAAGTAACTTATTACTTAACATTGCAACATATTGAGGTCAACATTATATTCCTGCTTTATTTAATGTCATCATTAACCCGCCATTGGCTGGGGGGGCGAAAAACGCCCCCCCTCAGGGATTTTCACAATAGCTCACAAACCAACAGCGCTATCAACACCAAACTTCGGGTACCTTATCCTACATCAATTTGGCGTCTTCAATGTAAATTTTAAACAAAATCGTCGAAAATTTTCGAGTTATATCGAATTTAGTGACGTCACTACACACCACTTTGGCGCAAAATATCAGCTAAGCTCTAACAGGCTGTAAATAGACCATTCCTTAACCCTATTTACGTCCGGGGGGGGGGGGCGAATCGGCCCCCTTTGAGGTTTTTCGCGTATGGGTTCATTTCATAACTCAACTCAGAATCTTCAAACCTTGCTGGCGTTTCCCAACAATTCATTGCGCATCGAATGGTGTACTTTTTCCAAATTGATTTATTAGGGAGGGTCCGACAGTTTTTAGGGGCTGTTCGCCGTTTTGAACAAAATACTTTGCGTGATTAGCACTCATGGAGAGTTGTGTGTTGAAGAGAAGTGTTAGCAAAAACAAGACATCGGTCGATAATTGATTGTTTTTCAGATGGCTATCTCAAAATTTCAAAAATTTTGAATTTTATATCCAATGTTTTTGAAAAAAACGTTTTTTTTTTCACAAAATAGTGCAAGTTTTATTTTCCCAGGACGTTTTAAAAAACGAATGTATGAGAAGAGAAAACATGCCAAATAATATGTGTTGAAGTCTTCAGGGTGATATCTAAATATTTGATGAACCTGAGTCAGCGTTAAATGCTAAACCTTCCAATATAAGTATATGGTGAAAAATGAAAACGAGGTTTTAATACATTGCATCAATCCATTATTTCAGTATCATGTCATCTTAGGCCCAAATCTGATAAAGGAATGAATTTTGTTTCATGACCTTTAGAAGGTTCATCAAGGTCACCAACACCTTGTTTAGCAGTAACTCGTGACAAAAACACCAATAGGAGACTCACAAATGGTCTCAAAATGTTTTGTCTGTCAATACGCGTCTTTTGATATGCATTGACCGATTTACGTCAACCTTGACCTGACCTGACCCGGGGTCAATTTTCGATTTTGACAAAGTTGATATGATTCGAACCCGCCAATGACGAGAGAAAACGATGTACCAAAATAAGTGCTGTAATATTTTATATAAAAATATATGCCGACAAACATTTGGTGAAAAAACATGTTTTTTAACATTTGTTTAACCTCTACGGGTCCAAACCATGATCTGAGGGTCCATTTTCTGATGCCTACGGGAAAAGTCATATTAAAACCGCTTTACACATTTGTCGATTCCCCTAGCTGCCATAGTTTCCGGAGAAATGACAAGGTTTCCTGAAAATATCATATTTGACAAAAAATAATTTTGATGACGTCATTTGACCTTGAAGATAATGACCCAGGTCACCAAAAATTTGAAAAATAGGTTCATTGTCGACCTTAGTCACACACCAAAGTTTTCATTTTCTAGCTTTATGGCAGCGGAGATCTGAAGGGGGGCCGAATAAGCCCCCCCCCGACAGATTCGTATACTTTTCATCCCTCCAGGAATAGGGTAAAGCAAAATGCAATTCAGAAAGGTCAATAGATAGCAAATTGCAAGGGGTAGAAAATGGCTATCTCGGATTTTTGAAAATTTCGGATTTTGACAAAAAAAAACACACAAATCATTTTTTGGGAAAAAATGGCCACAAAATTATTTTATTTAATTAAAAAATGTAAGAGAACCACATATTTACATAACCAAAACCGAATTTCAAAGCCATATCTCTATTTTTGGAATCACTGATTGCTTCCCAAGTATGATTACCTCATGACGTCACTTTTCGAAAGTACGTTTCGGGGGCTTTATCGACCAGATACATACAAATAAATGGTACCACTGTGTTGCTGAGACAAAACTGGATTATATAAATGCATTCTTTATTTACATTTATATATTTTCAAATTTGACCTCTTATAACCTGACCTTGACCTTATATCGGGTCAGATCTGAAAATGGCTGGTATAATCGAGTTATTTGTGTAATATAACCCATAAAACATGTGTCGCATGATCTCTTGCAATTAGTGACCTGATTTTGACTCTGACCTTGACCTTTGCTGACATTTTTCACTTTTGCTTATGACGAGAGCATTACCTATACTGAAGAGCACTTGTGCGATTTTCGTCTTCAATTATACGGCTTGGATGGAAGTATGGCTCAAAAACTAAGAAATTAACTACCATTGACCATTTGACTCTGACTGGTGACCTGACATATGACCTTGTATTTTATAAATTTCGAGTTACGCTTAAGATGTGATCTAGTTGAGAGCTTTCTATTGCCGGTCTGGCGTCTTCGCTGCGATTATTTGTGTCGGAAGGAAACGAGGGGGCGTTTTTCGCCCCCCCCCCCAGCCAATGGCGTTCGGCTGAGACCCCAGCCAATGCCGGGTTAAGCAAGTTTGGCACTTCACTGTAAACATTGTAACATTAAGTCTTTGGATGCATTTTCTTTTCGCTATCGTATCCAAAGTTATGACATTCTTAGTAGAGATGCAATTTTCAGGACCACGGAGCCGGCGCTGGGCCCAAATTCAGGCCCGGCGTGCCCTGAAGCGTGTGTCTAGCTCAGGCTTGCCGGCCTCAGCGAAGTTATCAATTTCTCATTTAAAAATGCTTTATAAATATACATAAATATTGGTCAAAGTCAGAACATATGTTATGTTAATGTTAAAGAGTTAAAGAGTTTTTATGTTAAAAAAACTTTTTATCATGCTCTTTTATGTTAAAGAGCATGATAAAAACACTTTCTACAACAGTAAAACACCATCATAACCAATGTTACAGTTTAAAACATAAAAGTGATGACTAGTACGACCAAGGAGTAAGGAGTTGACGGACAAACCAGTGGAACTTTATAAATCAAACTACATGGTGATATATGATCAATTTGTCAGCTCAGAAACTACAGCAGTTGTGAGTGCAGTCAAACAGATAGGTACAAAACTAACCTGAATCATATTCCACGTCAGACTCAGTAACTTTAGGTGGCGGAAGGAGCATACATTTTATATTTAGTCATTGCCCGGGTCACCCCAAACCATTTTACCTTTTTCTGTAGCTGGATGGAGTTCCTTAAGCTACAAATTGAGTCGCTACTCTGAATCTCATCGTTCATCAATCATTTGTATGTGATTTGTAATACAAATAGTGCAGTTCAATATAACTGCATATACAACTGCAAATTGACATGTGAGATAGGCGCTTGGATCAAGTGGGTCATACTTGGCCATCATTCCAAAAAATTTAAAATTTGAAACTGGAAAGGACTGTCATACACAAGAACATAAACATTTTGGCAAATAAATATTAAGCTGCTTATGCCTAAAAAACCACTGAACTCTATAAGAGATGGAAGGCGCATTGGCCGCGGGAATACTTTGTCTAATGACGGCTGCATGTTGCGTGATCATCAAGAAAGGCAGTCGGCGGCCTGTGTTGAAAGGATAGGCGGGCGGGCAACCCCCCACCGGCTGACATATTACAATATATTGAGCGAACTACTTGTCCCGTAGAGTAATAATGACTTACCACCCAAAATTACACAAATTGAATGCAGAATGATTCCAGACTTCTCATTGTTTTGCACGAAAAAATATTTTTGCCTAGAATTATTCTCAATTCAATTTGGGAACATTGTGGTTGGTTAGCCATTTTGCGCTACACCAGTAGTTCTCTCAATATATTGTAAAATGTCAGCCTGGGTGCCCCGCCCTCCTATCTTGTAACACAGGCCGCCGACGTGCGTCTTTGTGGTAGTACAGTACGGCCGCCTGTTCATTAGACAACTCGGCCAATGGGTGCGGCAAGCGGAATCATAGCCTACCCTGTGCCTAAACAACTTATCACAGAATGCAAATCTGTCTTGTTTTACTTCAAACTTACATCACTCTCCATAATTATTTGTGTTACAAGCTAAAGCCCTACGCCGCGTGGGCCCTTGGGGGGACCGGAAAAGCGACCTACACAATGACATTTAATATTAATCCACCACCGGAATGTATTAGTTCATTAGCAAATGTTTTTAAATCTGATCACCTTAAAACGACGATTTATTATTGACTTGGCATGTTAAAGCCGCATCATATCCTTGATCAAACTTTCATCCACATCTAAAACCTAAAAAACTACCTTGGACACAGCTCAATATCTTTAAAGTCCACCGGGCCGAAATCCTCAATATGCTGTCCTCTTGGCAGCAGATAGATTATCCAACTACAGCATCAGATAGGGATTTTTTCGTTGGAACGGTTTTTCTAGGGATTTTATCCGTTGGAACGGGCGTGGCAACTCGTTAGGTATAACGGGTTTTTTCTCGCAAGTTGGTTAGAACGGTTTCTTGGTATTATTTCGTTGGAAATCGGTTTTCTTTGCGATTTGGTTTAGAAACGGTTTTGCGTATCTTGCTGCTTAACTTGACGCATCAGCAGGCAGATGATATTCGGTTTATTTGGGATTATGTCGTTGTAACGGTTTCTTGCGATTATTGCGATTAGAACGGTTTGCGTATCTGCTGGCTTAACTTGACGCATCCAGCAGCAGTTTTGATATTCTTTATTGGGATTTATTTCGTCGGAACGGTTTTCTTGCGATTTTGGTTGGAACGCGTTTTTGCGTATCTTGCTGCTAACGTTGGACGCATTCAGCGCAGATTGAATATTTTATGGGATTATTTCGTTGGAACGGTTTTTCTTGCAATTTTTTTGCGGTTGGACGCGTTTGGCGTATCTGCCTGCTAACTTGACCCCTACAGAAGTGCAGATGAGATTTGCGCTTCTCGGTGTTAGGGCGCACCAGGGCTACTAGGGATGCGCCGCACTAGCACAGAGCAGCAGGTACGCAAACCGTTCCAACAAAAACGGAAGAATATCGTTCCATTATTGAAAAATTAATCCAAGAAGGAAATATAAATATATTGCTAAAGGCGTCAAGTAGCAGAGGCCTCTGAGTGTGCTCCAATCACTCTAAAGACCCGCTTCACGTGGTTCTTAAGAGGGAAATAGGGACCATTGGCCAAAGGGGCAGGCACAGACTTTAAGGGGGGCAATTGCCACCCAAAAAATAACAATAAAATAATAAATTCATCATTCAATGTTCACAGGCTCACTGACACGTGGGGTTTTTGTTTGGAAACGGTTCTTTGTCGACCTGGCTGCCTCTGTGGTAGTGACGCCATTCTCAGTAGCCCTGGTGCGCCTTACAGAAAGCAAATCTCATTCTGCTCGTAGGTTGTCAAGTTTTAGCAGCAGATACGCAAAAACCGTCACAACCCAAAAATTGCAAGAAAAACCGTTCCAACGAGAATAATCCCAATTTAAAAAAATATCAATCTGCTGCTGGCATGCGTCAAGTTTAGCAGCACCCCGATACGTCAAAACGTTCCAAACCAACAATCGCAAGAAACCTTCCGACTAAATAATCCCAATAAAAGAATATCAAACTGCTGCTGTATGCGTCAAGTTAGCAGCAGATACGCAAAAACCGGTTCTACCAATATCGCAAGAAAACCGTTCCAACGAAATTAATCCCAATAAAATGAATGGATTAATCTGCTGCTGGATGCGTCAAGTTAGCAGGCAGATACGCAAAACCGTTCTTAACCAATATCGCCAAGAAAACCTTCCAACGAAATGAATCCACAAAGAAACAGTTCTAACCAAGAGCGTGCGAGAAAAACAAAACCGTTTCCAACGAGTTGCCAACCGGGTTTCCAACGGAGGGTTGACCACCGTTCCAAACGGATATAAATCCCTTAGAAAAACCGTTCCAACGAAAAAATCCCAATCTGCTGCCTGTAGTTGGATAATCTAGTCTGCTGCCAAATTGAACGCCGGTAGTGAGTTGTGAGTTGTGCCGATTTGGTAATTTTAAATAATTTATGGTGCTGAAGATATTCGTTTCGGTTACGTCCTTAATTTGCGCCATTTTTTGGCTCAACTAATGCGTAATTGTCGCATAGGCCAAGGTTGTATCCGGTTTCAATATAGCTGTAGCTTAAGGTCATTGAAACCAGTTACTGTGGTCATAAAATAAATTTAATACAGTCAAACAATACAAGTACAAGTGAAGTGGCGTGTGCATAGGAAGTTGAAGTTGCTTGCTCTGAGCGAGTGGGCTGGCTTTGATACTCTTAATTATGAACAAGGTGAATGGCTTTATTTTTGTCGATTCAGAGATATTGCTGCCTACTCTCAATGTTCCCTTTAAGTACTTTTGCCTATACCTTACTAAATTGTCCCCGAGGAACCGCATCACATGCACACCACGTTTTCCCCCATTATCCTCTGAGAGTATATCTTTTATTTACTAGTCCATGCAAATCATTGATCAAATACCTAGGTATAAAGGAGTTACTAGTAGGTACAGCCTGTTAGCAGTTAGCACACCCTAAAAACCCCAATAAACAAACACAATATATAAGCTGATTGTCTGACGTGCATGATCCTATCATGCTTTTATTAGTGGTGAACCATTGACATTACAAATCAACAGATAAAGAAGTCTAACTTGCCTTGACGTTTTCACTCGCCTGTTAAGTCTGTTGTTTGCATTATTGATCTTCAAGTTTCTGACTTTTGATATTTCTTTTCTGTATTAGTGCTGCTGTTTGCCACTTATTTTGTTTGGAATATATTTCATTTGAGTCCATCATTGCATCATTATATTTGTGATTGATTATGGTCTTTTCCACTCGCTCTAGCTTTTAATTTCATGTTAAGTAATGCAATGTTCAAACTATAAATATTCCTGATTAATATTTAAAGTGTAGAATGAAGCATTCATGCAGGTTCTGCGTGCCGGGCCTGGTGGGTTCTCCCGCAGTGGCCGGGCTTGATGCCGGTCCCAACTCATGTATGTGCAGGGCGGTGGCGAGGCCGGTTCCTGTTTTTTTGGGAATTTTGTGCATCTCTAATTCTTAGATCACTTTTTAAATCTCCTACCGCCTAACGCAAAACGAACTTGGCCACACTGAAGCACACACACGACCACACAGCAGTCACGCCCACGACTATTCTGTAATTTCGCCTGTAAAGCGGACACAAAGACGACGGCTGAGGTCAACACTCAGAGGCCACCACCACTGCCTGTCGTGCCATATCATGTAACAATCTGCACCTATCTATCCCCCAAAACACCGTGTGTGACACCAACCTACCCGACAAACACCCACGCCATACGTCTCGGGATCCCCCACAGCTGTATCCGAAACTATGTCACTGACCTCCAGGCGCAGATACGAACAAACACAACGATAACTGAAAACACAACGGACGGTTGATGCTAGAGCCGCTCCGCGATGCTAGCGAGCGACGTAAACAACTTGTTATGACAACTTGCCGCTGGAGTGCGTGTGCGCGTGAACGCACGGGTGCACGCGTGTTTGTGCGCGTGAGGCAATACACACAGCTGCAATGGAACAGGAACACCACCGGAACGCCCGAGCGGACGGCACGGTATGAAGAGCGAACGGCTCAGCTACCTTGCTGTTATTGTTGTCACAGTTTCACGACAGCACAACTGATACAATCGCCTACCGTCCGGGGCGCTCGGCTCGCCCTGTTCCCAGACACAGCGGCGGTCAGACCGCACCTTATACAACA
Organism: Semibalanus balanoides; assembly: GCA_014673585.1. Taxonomy (NCBI): domain Eukaryota; kingdom Metazoa; phylum Arthropoda; class Thecostraca; order Balanomorpha; family Balanidae; genus Semibalanus; species Semibalanus balanoides. Next base: position 4,914 of record VOPJ01016204.1, on the reverse strand, counting down.
CACAAGACAGCGGCGGCGGTTACCTGACTGTCACGGACGTTGAAGTCGTTCAGTGGCGAGCTGAAGTCGCCGGACGAGGGCGCCTGCTTGAAGCCCAGCAGCTTGCCGTCGTCGAACAGTGTGAAGTAGCGCGGACGCCATGTCTTGATGTGCTCGCCTGGGGGGTAGCGGGGAGGGGGCGGTCAGAGAGCTGGTCTGGAGAACAATAGGGCACAGAAACGCGATCAGAGAGCAGCGGCACACGATCGTTATTCCTTTCAGTGTGTTCTTTGAGGCACTCTAAACCCAATGGTGTCCATCTTTCACAGTAAGCTTTGACCATTTTCTGCCCGAACTACAAGAGGTGAAAGCACATGGATTTGGATACCCGACTGAGGGGGCTCGGAAACAAGCAGAACAAAGGAGCGATCTGAGACTGGGTACCAGACTGACAGGGCTCGGAAACAAACAGCACAAAGGAGCGATCTTGAGACTCTGAACACCAAGCTGCAGCTAGAGAAGCGCCGAGCTGCGAAGCGCCGAGCTGGGAAGCACGATACCGCCGACTTATCACCACATAAACCAAACGGAGCTGACGACTGACTGAGTTTGCGAATTTCGCACCGTTAAATGGTTACAATCCTCCCATCGCCAGTGCTGATACTCTCAGCACCAGTGAGCCGTTTGGTAAACAGGCTCAGCTTAGCGACATGATCTGCTTATCAAGCACTTGCGACCGGGCAGCTGAAAAACAGTTAGCTGCCTACCGAGACTTGTTTGTATTATTAACCAAAAAAATATTTACCTCACCCATAAACACATTTCAGAAGTCAGAGTCAGAAGCACCCGATTTGACGCTGCCAGATTAGAGGTATTAACCCACAGCGGGTTCCTCTGACACCAACTCCGCCCGAAACCAGGGTCGTATAGCATAGAAGATGATGATTGGGGCTTAAGGGCGCCGCATATAGTATACATATAGCATATGTAGAAGACAAATAACTGACACTCCTGGGTCCTTTCGGCGGTCCGAGCCGACCCCGCTCCACACTGCAATATCTCCACCACCGTTCCGTCTGACCGGCGTGGAGTGAGGACGGACCGCAGGGGGGGGGGGGATGTGGAGGGGGCGGCGGGTGGCTGTTATTGGCGACACAGGCGGTCTCTCTCCGGCGACACGCGGCTCACACACACACACTGCAGCCATTCCCTTCTGTCTGACCAGCATGGACGGACCGCAGGGGGCGGCGGGTGGCCGTTATTGGCGACACAGACAGACGGCCTCCGGCGACACAGCTGGTCACAAACAGCCGCGCCGGTCACGCCAGCTGGCGGCACGGCCGAGGTCCGGAGCTCCGGAGCGCCGGCAGGCGGAGCCGACACACCAGCGCCGACAGTCCAGTCCAGCAGAGCCGCGGCGACAGTCCAGTCCAGCAGAGCCGCGGCGACAGTCCAGTCCAGCAGGAGCTCGCGGCGACAGTCAGTCCAACAAGCCGCGCCGAGACAGTCCCAGTTCAACAGAGCCGCGCGACCAGTCCAGTCCAGCAGAGCCGCGGCGACAGTCCAGTCCAGCAGAGCCGCGGCGACAGTCCAGTCCAACAGAGCCGCGGCGACAGTCCAGTCCAGCAGAGCCGCGCCGACCGACAGCAGTCGGGCAGAAAACAGGAACGGACAGGAAGAGCATCACTAGAGGTCACCGTGCTGCCGGCCAGCACAACTCCTCACCTTCTTCTCTGTTGGCTGGTGTTTGGCCGGTCAACGAGCAGTGATTCGTTTTCCCAGCCATCCTCACTTGCTTCAAGACAAAATAACGAAAAAATACAGCGCCAAACCCGTCAAACCCCGTCCGTGTGGTCCTCCGCCTTGGCCCCTCAATGGCCTTTATCACCTGCGCCGTTAATGGGACATTGGCGGCAAAGACGATAGTGTACATTGAGGGCGCGAGTGAGGGTGACTGGGAACAAACAACGGGGCGGCGGACCGGCGGAGGATGGGGAGTCGGATTGTTGTGGGCGCAGTCGAAGAGTGACGCCGCCGCGAACACAGCGTGACACTACGGTGGAGAGACGGAATATTTTTTTTGTATCCACGTACTGAGTGGATGGAGCTGTACAGAGCGACGTAAGCTGTGCGGGAGAGCAGCATGGAGGTGGCTAGTTTCCGGTAAGACAGTGTCGGGCCAATGGGAGCTGCTGGCTTTGGTGACATGCCCGGAGAACGATTCCAATAAGCCAGGGGTATTGTGCCCTGATGCAGATTTATGTTGTCCTGTACTGATGTTGCTAGGGTGCCATCGGGAGGCTGCCTGGACGGACCTGATAGCGATCTATACATTGTGGTGTGTCAGACTGTGATTGCTACTGGTACCCTAGTGCTGACTGCACGGGATGAACGATATGCCCTCGGGGGGCTGACTGTTCGGGACGCTACGGTGCCATTCGGGGGCGTGCTTGGACTGGAATTACTTTTGCTAATGAGCCCTTGGGGGGGGGGACTGGACTGCGTACGACTGTATTGCTACAATGTGCCTCGGGGGAGGACTGGACTGGCTTACGACTGTGCCCTCGGGGGAATGCTGGACTGGGATTTTTATATGCTAATGAGCCCTCGGGGAGGACTGAACTGGGTGCGACTGTGCCTTGGGGCTTCTTTGACTGGATGCTATTGAGGCTCGGGGAGGACTGGACTGGCTTGCGACTGTGCCCTCGGGGGCTGCTTGGACTGGATTGCTATTGCTAATGAGCCTCGGGGGAGGACTGGACTGGCTTACGACTGTGCCCTCTGGGGATGCTGGGACTGAAGTTTTATATTGCTAATGAGCCCTCGGGGGATGACTGGACTGGCTTGCGACTGTGCCCTTGGGGGCTGCTTAGATTCTATTTCTATTGCTAACGAGCCCTCGGAGGAGGACTGGACTGGCTTGCGACTGTGCCCTCGGGGGCTGCTGGGACTGGATGGCTATTGCTAATGAGCCCTCGGGGGAGGACTGGATTGGCTTGCGACTTTGCCCTCGGGGGCGGCCGGTTGAATCGATGCTGTGGCCTCGGGGTGATGGGCCTGGTCTGATATTTCGGAGAGGACGGGCCTCCGGCATCGCTGGCTGATATGCCCTCGGGGGTGGCCGGCAGCTGTATGTGGAATGCCCGGGCTGACACACCGCCTGACTGATGTCGGGGCTGACGCTCGCCTGCTGATTTGCCCTCGGGGGGCTGGCGCCGGTTGTGTTTATCATTGCATGCTGGGTGTCCGAGACTGCTGATCTCGCCGGGGCTAGCTCCTTGGTTTCGTTTTTTAAGACGTGCACGGCCATCGTCTCCGGTTTCCCCTTTCATGCTGCCAGAGCTTGTGCACACAATTTGAGACAGGTCGGTGCGCCGCATGGACGTGGCGGTGGAGGCCGCGGCGCCAGCTGGGGAGGCCCCGCGTGGTGTTGACATTCCCAGCGGACCCGGCCAGGTGCGGGGCCGAGCCTGGGCGCGACGTGACAGGAGGCGGCCGTAATGACAGGCGACGTGGCGCCTGTCAGGCGAGGACAAAAGTACGACGCGGGCCCTGTGTGCGTAGAGGATGGGTTATCACTTGAATTTCAGCGGCTGGCGTGTTATGGTCGAGTCTCGTCCACCCGACGTCTGCTAGCCGGTGTTTAAGTGGACGTTGCTGGACACACGGTGTACGTCCAAGTAAACTGGACGTTGGCGTCTCGTGTTTGCCGTCAGTGATGGGCACTCACCCAGACATGCTACCGCCACACGTCGTCAGTCTGGTGCGGCTGGCAAACCACTATCGGCGTTTAACGATATCTCCGAGACGCTGGTCGGGCTGGAGGACGGCGGGTGGTGTGTGGTAACGCTTTCGGTGGGATAAGCCGGGAGAGACGGGACGAAAACCGCCGGGGAGAGCGCGAGCTCTGACTCCGCCGGCGGGGTGAGTGCCATACACCGGCCCACGTGCGTGTGCTTGTTTAACACTCAACGGCAAGAGCTGTTGACAAGTAATGGGTCACGGTATTAAAAACGTAAGCAGAAGTGGCGGAGTAGCCCCTTGGGGGGGTGGGCTGATGGCAAACCCTCGGGGTGGGACTATGTCATGACTAAGAATAGCCCCTGAGGGCTGTTTGCATGGGAAGTATGAAGCCTCTCGGGGGCTGATGGTACTTGGACTGATGACAGCACCTTGTGGGCCGAATTGCTACTGAACTGAGTAGCCCCTGAGTGGCTGACTGTCTGGACGGCCCTCGAGGCTAAGCTGCTGGAGCGGATGATGGGGCCCTCGGGAGTCGAACGGTACTGTACTGATGATAGCATATTGGGGCGGGGGTAATTATACTGGACTGATGATAGCCCTTGGGAGGCTGACTGCACTGGACTGATGGTAGGCCATTGGGAGCGGTCTGCACTGTATTAATGATAGACCCATGGGGGCTAACTGGCCTGGAATGATAGGCCCTCGGGGGCTGCCGGCACTGGACTGCAAACATGTCCTTGGGGGATGCCGGCACTGGTCTGCTGATATGCCCCTTGGGGGCTGGCTGCACTGGACTGATGGCATGCCCTTGGGGGCTGACTACACTGGTCTGCTGATAGGACCTTTGGGGCTGGCTGCACTGTACGTACTGGACTGATGATATGCCCTTGGGGGCTGACGGCACTGGACTGATATGCCCTCGGGGCTGACGGCACTGGACTGATGACATGCTCATGGGAGCTGGCGGCACTGGACTGATGATATGCCCTCGGGGGCTGACGGCACTGGACTTATGATATGCCCTCGGGGGCTGGCGGCACTTGATTGATGATATGCCCTCGGGGGCTGACGGCACTGGACTGATGATATGCCCTCGGGGGCTGACGGCACTGTACTGATATGCCCTCGGGGGCTGACTGCACTAGACTGATGATTTGTCCTTGGGGGCTGACGGCACTGGACTGATGATAT
>VOPJ01016203.1:0-25942 GCA_014673585.1 Semibalanus balanoides | reverse complement strand
CGTATCAGCCATTTACCCAGCAGCTGCGATCGTCAGCCCGTCTCTCGGCTCGGAAGTTATCCGTCTCTGCCTCCGCGACGCTTCTGGCGAGTCTGGATCTGGAGCGTTTTTTGGACTTGACGGTGCATGGGAACCATCGGCGGTTTGACATCGGCGCATGGGAACCATCTGAGGTTCGACATGTTCTTCGTAGCTGGTCCAACTTCCGCTGATGGTCTCGTCAATATAATTTGCAGCGTCCGGATGCATAATAGAGCCATTTGTTGCCCAGCTGCATGGAAATATGCCCAGAGCCCAACCAGTTATCTATGTAGACCTAGTTCAGGATTTTACTGTGCTGCTGTTTATAAAGTATGGGGCAGTCGTAATGAATTATAACAACGCTGCCTTTCTGTGACACAATCACGACCGTTTGGGATAATAGTGTTATCGTTGTGAGTGGAAGCCAAATCAACAGACCCCGGTATAGTTTTAACCGCGTAGTTCAATGACTGAATAATTTGTATTCTTCAACTTATTGGATTCCGCTAGGTACACCTACACAAGCATACCGAAGCGCCACTGCGGATTATATACTCTAGAGAGGTTGTTAACGCAAGCTTCCAACAATCTACGGAACTGTTGATTGCAGACCTACAATAAAACATCATTGGAAGGATCGAGATCTTTACAGTTTGCTGCTATTTTTATCCCGAACGTTTATGCTGCTTATAGTGCGGTATGGCATTTAAGTCGTAATATCCGGACAGGCCGTAACTCATGAGATCCATGCCGGCAGGTTTTTATGTATGTGTCATCAGCCACCTTGAAACTATCAGCGTCTTAAATAGATGCGTGTTACAGCGACAAGATGTGTTTTTTTCTGCTCTTGAACTGGGATAAATGGTGGCACTGGTGGGATAAATGGTGGCACCATTGTAATTCCGAAGGAGTCTCTAAAGAACAAAAAATCGACCGCTCACCAAATATACGAGAATTAGTCCGGCATAAAAAGAAATTGTTGAGCAGACTTTAGATCAGTTCCCAAAGCAATCTTGATAACGGGCAACCACTAACAGATGGTTAGTGTTCATTATTTTTGTTAGCTATTCAACATTTGAAAACCTCGCTCTTCTCTCATTTTCTGAGACCACAAGAAAATATGTAAATTCCCAAACATCAGTAACCCCGGCCTGACTTACGTTAACGCCCAATGTCGCTGTCAACACGAAAAGCCATTAAGGATAAGGCAATACACATTTACGGATTAGGTTTTAAAATGCAATCATGGAAAATTGTCCAGGGATGAAAGCAGTTCCGCAGACGAAACCTCAACCCACAAGCCACTGACATATTAAGGAACCTCAGCTCCCTGGTCCTGCCATCCCAGGGGTCCCTTCCTTAGTTCAAGGCTCCCTCCATCAGACATGGGCCAAGATCCCAAAAATATCCAGGGTCCAGGATCCCTAGGATCCAAGATCTGGGATCTTGTTGGATCCTGGATCCTGCAATACTATTTTTCGTGTGATCTTTGGATCTTGGATCATGAAAATTTGTTTTTCGTTGGATCCTATGGATCCAGGATCCTGGCAAATCAGTTTGTCGTGGGATCATGTGGATCCTGGATCAAATGTTTGGCCTTGGCTCATGTCTGCCTCCTATACATACCATACCTCAGCGTATCGCTGACGGAGGCGGAGGAGGCGGAGGAGCCGGTCGCCGGCGCTGTTTGGACGGTGTCGCCTGGGATCGATGGCTACCGCCGTCGAGCCGCCACCACTCTAATGTCCCTCTATTTAACTTGTTGCTTTGTTCTCTGCCCGGCAACTCACAAACAGCTGACACCGGCCTGCGAGCGGCGATCTGCTTGACTTGTTGCTGAATAATTTGCCAGCCATCCGAGACCTTTAATCAGCCGTCCTCGCCGGCGAGCGGCGGCGGTCGGCGGGGGGAGGGGGGAGGGGGCCGGAGCCAGCCGCCGGCAGCTGGACGCATATATCACGGAGCGAGGTCGACAGTATCGATATCATATATAGCGCCGAGAACAGATGAGCCGGCCGCGAGATATCGGCCTGCCTGACGTCAGCTGCGCGTCTCTGCTGCTGATGTCGCCCTCTCTGCAGGCATGCAGGCTCGGGCTGCCAGACCCGGCCTCAGCCCACCAGACCCGGCCTCAGACCACTGATGACGCCCTCTGCAGGCTCGGGCTGCCAGACCCGGCCTCAGCCCACCAGACCCGGCCTCAGCCCACCAGACCCGGCCTCAGCCCACCAGGACCCGGCCTACGCCCATTGATGACGCCCTCTCTTGCAAGGGCATGCAGGTCGGGCTGCCAGGACCCGGCCTCAGCCACCAGACCGGCCTCAAGACCACTGATGACGCCCTCTGCCAGGCTCGGGCGCCAGATCCGGCCTCAGCCCATCCGACCCGGCCTCAGCCCAGCCAGACCCGCCTCAGCCCAACCAAGGACGCGGCCTTCACGACCAACAGTACCACGGCCTCAGCCCACTTGATGACGCCTTCTTGTAGGATCTTGCACGGCCCGGCTGCCAGACCCGGCCTCAGACCTCCAGACCCGGCTCAATGCCCACTGATAACACCCCTCTGCAGGCATGCAGGCTCGGGCTGCCCAGACCCGGCCCTCAGCGCCACCAGACCCCCGGCCTCAGCCCACCAGACCTCGGCCTCCAGCCCCCAGACCGGCGTCAGTCCCACCAGACCCGGCCTCAGCCCACCAGACCCGGCCTCAGCCCACCAGACCCGGCCTCAGCCCACCAGACCCGGCCTCAGACCACCAGACCCGGCCTCAGCCCACTGATGACGCCCTCTGCAGGCTCGGGCTGCCAGACCCGGCCTCAGCCCACCAGACCCCGCGGAGTTAGTGACCTCGAGGCCGGAGCAACAAGAGTCGACTTCCAATGCTCGGTAAGGCATTGTATCATTTATATCGTACATTTGCATCCTGCTGTCATGCCATTGGCTGTTTTGTTAAATATGGGTTGTTGCTAAGATCGTTAAGTGATCGAGAAAAACAAAAACGAACCAATATTCAACCGACAATGCCATGAAAAAGCGTGCCCATTGCCCCGGTCATGGCATTATTTGTGTGATCTGTATATCGAAAGCGTATGGCGTAGTCTGACAGATTGCAGAGTACGGACTAGTTAAAAGGCTATCGAGTAGTTGCAATAGATTCGAATATTGCGTAGTTGTTAAACTTTTCTGAATGATCTCAACAGCAAAACTAAAAAGGCACCGTTTACCAAAGCAAAAAGCCTATAACCAAGCATTCTCCACCTTGTCCTCTCCTCTATTGCCGATCTCCCAAACTTCTCGAAATCCAGCATTCACACCGGCCCTCCGCGAAGCGCCAATGCCATCAGTCTGCCGTCGTTTATTCCGCGCATTCACCTCCTAAATCCGGTAAAAGTGGCGGCGAACGCGGCGGCCCCGGCCAGCCCCGCTGCGAATCTCTCTTCATTAGGGTCGGCGTGAAAGTCGGCCCTACCTGGCGGCGGCGCTCGCAGAGGGTGACCTGGCCGCCCAGCAGGCAAACAAGCATAACTCAGTCTCTGCCTCTGCCGCCGCCGCCGCCGCCGCCGCCGCCCCGCCATCGGCCCAGCCGCCGCCACCCCCGCCACCCCCGCCGCCCCCGCCGCCGCCCCCGGCGCCGCCCCCACCCCCGCCGTCGTCTCACAGGTGTGCACTCGTATACATCGGAGCCGGCCGCATCGAACTTTAAACGCGGCAACTGACTGGAATCGAACTGCAATACGAGATGAAAGTTAGGAAAACTGGAAGGAGTAATGGAATTGAGTGCCATGAAAGAGTGTGTGGAGACGTCTTGGTTCTGTGTCAAGCGTTGTTGTGATGTATGTGTATGGATGTGGATGAAAACGCGAATATTGGTTGGGGAAAATCGGCACCAATATTGGCGTTGAAGTGTGGAAGAGGGGCGGACAAGCTTTTACAGCCGTATGCCAACGCCCAACAAGTATTGCTTTATCAATGTAAATCGATAGGTTCCTGTGACTGTTGAATAGTCGTAATACATTATACAAGTAAATCGACATTAGCGTGGAATTTAATAGCTACTCAGCACTCTGGAAATGACTTAACACGAATTACGTCCAACAGGTGGCAAAACTTTTACAATGTTGATGCACTCGAATGCGATTACGGATACTTAACTATTTCATTTCTTGGAGCGCCGCACTGAAATAGCGAACCTTGTCGCCACTATCAGGACTAACTTCCGCAGACGGGAACCCAATACTTCATCATGTGCGCCGTGTGGCTAACTTGTCCTGACCCACAGGGCCACAGGTGGTTCAGAGTGAGCCACTATCCAAAAATAGTTCTCCCAACAATATTGTGCCACGTACAGTATCATATTGTACCCTGATGACAGTTATATTGAGTTAGACATCGGTGCCGTGGCATAGTTGAATGGGCAGCGGAGTAGTCTGTACAAGCTGACCTCTTCTGCTAACTCTGACCACGAGAGATCAGCTGATAGCTCACTTGATTCTGTTTCTCTACAAGAGGCAGACTGTGATGTAAAAGTGCAAACAAAATGCAAAAAAGGAATGGTTAAGCTCATAGAATGTTCACTGTTCAGTGTTGATCCGCTTAGAACATGTTGATTTAAACCAAGCAGCTTACTAGCAATCATCAAACTGTTGACTTTGAGTTAGCCCCTGTTGACACAAATGTTTTGGTGAGTGCGTGGCCGAACACTGACGATCTTCTTCATCTTATTCAAAGACCTCGAGAATCGAGTAATGCAAAAAGGTAAGCACTATGGTACGTTCAAACAAGAGTTTGTTATGGTTATTCGATATTGCATACATAGTAGGCGATAAGTGGTGAACAAATATACCATTGCAGGCACTTTTCACTGAGTTCAGCAAACCCCAGACTATCGAACCCACGAAAGAACTCCATGTCCAAGACGCTCTATAAAACCATGCATATTACTATATTAATAACCAAATAGAAAAAATACGATTCAAAATATATTATTATACTAGCAAAATATTTAATTTCTACGAATGTAACGTAACAACCCTGGAACTCTACAATTTTTATCGTCACACGACATATTGCCTCTACCATAAATACCTCTTAGATAGTGACATAAATACCTCTAGATAATATAAATTTAGTATATTCTCAACGACCATAGTAGCTCCAGCTGGGTATAATTTCTTAAATGTATCTAACCTAGAGCTATTTTGCATTTGTGAAATTAGACATACCATTACCCAACCATTACCAATCTATTTTAGTGGAATAATATAAGTGCTATAAACGCAACTGCTGTTGATTCCCATAGCTAGGATACATATACTGCTTACTTATAGACTAAGAATAAATTGCTGCTTCTTAGCATTAATATTCAAACATATTAATATTCAAACGTAGAAGAAGAAAAAAAAGAAGAAAAAGCAGTATCCGAACACAGCAAGAGCAATATCAGTAAAGCATCACAACGCCAGTCACTACGGGACCAGAAGGAGAAAGCGTGGTCGGGCGGGGATGGCCGCCGACCGCCCACCATCAAACCAGCATCAGTACCCTCCGTCCCCCCCCCCCCCCCCCCCCCCCGACACCGCAGCCGCAATCACCGCAGTGGCGGTGTTCGCAGAACAATCCGTCCGGCGACTGAATGTTTCATGTCCGTATCTGCATGTAGATGAAAGTTTATGCAGGATATGAAGCCCGCTGTCCGCCGGAGAGGCGATCTGTGCGGCGATGGACGTCTCCAGGGGGAGGTAAGGACGCCGCGCCTCGGACAGCGCCGACCGAGCCGCATCTGGGACGAGCGGCGACGGATACCCCGATGTAAGTGGTCGTTAGTGTGGCGAGTTGGTGGCACTTGTGAAGCGTCGCCGGCTGTGGTGGACGGCGACGTTTGTGTATCAAAAATGTATTGGGTAGTTGTGGGATCGCGTTGGTTCTGGTGGTTTTGTGTGGTGTTGTATGAGGCGGAAAGAGGATCACATTGAGGTTTTTTGTGATGTATTCCTAGACACCATCCGATTTATCTATGCATAGTGAAGGGGCTTGTAACCGTATGCGGCTTATCTATGCAAGCCACCAGCGTAAGGACTTGATTATTTGGCAAGGTTAAATTTTTCGGTAGCTGTTGTGCAGCTCTTGTGATTAGCTTTGTGCAATTTCGGCTGCATTTTGACAAGTCAGACGGCTGAACGACAAGAATAAACATATTATAACCTACTAATTTACTAAACTTACAAACTTGCTAAACTTACTTAACTTGCTAGCTTACTAACTTACTAAACTTATTAAGCTTTTAAACTTACTAAACTTACTAAGCTTTTAAACTTACTAAACTTACTAAACCCACTAAGTTTACAAATAACTAAACTTACTGGTTAACTCGTTGAATTGCTTCAAACCGCGTGACTATATATTTCTGAGCGATGCTTCGATATAACTGGCAGTCAGGTTTTAAAAACCAGTAAGACGCGTTAAACGGCGAAGAACGAACGAGCCCGAATAAAGCTAGGTCACTTTCGTGTCCGCCCAACAGAGGTTCGTTTTGGGCGAAGCATGCTTTTCAATTGTTTTCGCTATGTGTTCAGTGCCGACGAAAATCGATCCGAACTAAATCGATACTTTGAGCTAAATAGATTTTGCAGCGTTCTTTTAAAATTGCAATTATAAACTTCATGTTTGCAAGCAAACTAAATTTGGGTGTGTATTGGATGGATTTGATAGCGCTTTACAGTTGCATCATTTTTTTCGTTTAGCACCCTTTGATTATCACGCTACGGTGGTGTAATGAAGGAAATATTATAAAATAGACAATATATATATTGTATATTACAGGTGGGTTTTAGCAGCGAAATATTGCATTAAAACCTAAACTTTCACATGCATTTTAGAGACGGTACACTGGTTTACACATCAATGTTTCTTGTATCGCTTCACGTCCCATAGGTGCTGAGCACTGATTAAAATCGTGACGTCATAAACCATGAATTTGCGCTTGTATAGCCAGTAACTTTGCACGTGCCACGCGTCATTGATCGAAACACAGTGCATACGCCGGGTAGATCCTTTTTCTATAAATCTGTGTTTGACCCGTGTCCTTGCGACTTTTGGTTGCCGAGATATAGGTCCGGCATTGCAACGATATTTTGTAGGTAATTTCGTGGACGGAACAGGGGTGCACGTGCGCAAGTGCAGTGTGACCCAAAGTTTGACCTGCGTAGCATTGCCAGTAGTGTGGTTGTAAACCGAACACCAAATTTCAGTTTACTAGGTCCAGCCGTTTCTCTGGCATAGCAGGATAACGTCTTCTGACATCCCTGACGCGGCACGTGTCGCGCGCCATGCTGACCCATCACGTGAGCCGAAACATGTCAATAACGTAATGAGATTGAATGGGGATATCAGATGGCGAAGACCACTTTTCAATCGGATGCTGGATTACAAAGATATTAGCTACTGAATAGCGTTATGGTCGGGCTGGGTCGGGTCGGGTTGGGTCGGCCGCTTATATGTGAATAAAAAATCCGGTATTCAGTGAGATTGAGGACTTGCTGCGCGCTTTACGCTCGCTCATAGTGATTTGGCACGAGACCGAAGGTCGAATGCCAAATAATTTGTGAGCACCCAGACTGGCAGTCATGACATAGCAAAGTTCAGAAGGGTATTCATCATACCGTTCGTCCAAAATGTATGATTTATGTGAATTTGAACTTAACTTAATGTCAATGCGGTGAAATGTTGACTTTTACGTTTAGCAGAAACTTAGGGGAAATGCAAATGCGCATTTGATTTACTGCGCATTTAAAAACTTATTTATTCTTAAGTGTAATTTAATATGAAGAGGATCAGCTAAATAGAAGAGCTTCTACCGTGCATTCAATTATTTTGTCTGCGCTCTTATTCTGCACAGTTGAACAAGACATTTAGCATGCAAACCCATATGAACAGTATGAGAAAATAACATGTTGAATGCATTTGCTTTTTATATTGCAATCACTTCATTCACTGCATTCACTGAATTCATTTCATTCTCGGTTGTGTATTTATTTTCATGTATTTATTTCACTGTGTATTTAATGCGTATTTAATGCGTATTTACTGCGTATTTACTGTGTATTTACTGCGTATTTACTGCGTATTTTTTGCGTATTTACTGCGCATTTGCTGCGCATTTACTGCACATTCACTGCACATATACTTCGCATTTACTGCGTATTTACTGCGCATTTACTGTGCATTTATTGCATATTTATTGTGAATTTACTACGCATTTATTGCGCATTTACTGCGCATTTATTGTGTATTTACTGCGCATTAAGTTCGCATTAAGTGCGCATTTACTGCGCATTTACTGCGCATTTACTGTGAGTTTATTGTTAATTTCCTATGCATTTACTGCGCATTTACTGCGCATTTTACTGTGCATTTACTTTACATTCACTGTGCATGTACTGCGCATTTACTGTCCACTTACTGTGCAATTACTGTGAATTTACTGCACATTTACTACGCATTTACTGTGCATTTACTGTGCATTTACTGTGCATTTACTGTGCATTTACTGCATTCACTACATTTACTGCATTCACTACGTTCACTGCATTCACTGCATTAAAAGTCGAAGTTCTATCAGAAAAAGGCGTATGATGCATTTCAACTTAACAAAAGACACATTTGTCGTCACAGAGGTCGTCTCCCGCTGCTGTCTCGGCTTCGCTCCACATTTTACCACTATCGACTCGCCAGCGGTGACTCCATTTCTTGTCCCGCGCGCGGCGCGCCTAATTGTGCGCCGTTTTAAAGGACGGCGGTGTCTCCAACGGCGGCTCAGTATTTTACGGCAGTTATCTGGCCTGGAGGCAGGTTGTTAGCGCCATTGATATTCCAGTCAGGAATTTACGCGGGCCAAATGACCGTCACAATCAGCTAACGAACGACCAGAAAAAATACCGGATCAATCCAAGGAATCCCGAAGAAGCGTAGACCATTGCTAACGAAAACACAATTGACGGCATTGAAATTCCAATCGCGCCCGGGGTAACTGGGATGGAAGGCAGGTCAAATATTTTTACTAACGAAATGTGTTGAATAAACGCGATTGGATCTGGAGGGTGCGGAAGGAAAAAAGACGTCGACGGCCTTTCAGTGTGTTGAACGTGATGCAGTCTAGGTATAAATCTTCGGTATACCTTGGAATAAAAACAAAATGTGTGTTCTAGTTTCCTGCTTTGATGTTCTATTAGCCTATTTCTATTCTATTTTTATTTCTATTTGATGTTATAGCCATTCTCACGAAGGATTTATTTTTACCCGGTAGTACCTGGTAGTACCCGGTAATACTTCGTGCGTTTTGGGTAATTGGGTCTAACAACACGGCTTTTCCCAGATGTTTTGTATCAGTTGAAACTTTATGAATTCATGTGCAATTATCTGCTCTTACAATGCGAAATTTCCCGTTAGTTCTCTTTGTATAATCAAATTCATAAACACATATTACCGAGTACTACCGGGTACTTCCGGCCCGGTAGTATTCGGTAGTACCCGGTAATATTCGTTCATGAATTTGATTATACAAAGAAAACTAACGGGAAATTTTGCAAGAGCAGATAATTGTATATGAATACATAAAGTTTCAATAGATACCAAAAAAACTGGGAAAAGCCGTGTTCCTAGACTCAATAACCCAAAACGCACGCAATATTACCGGGTACTACATGGTACTACCGGTTAAAAATAAATCCTTCGTGAAAACGGCTATTTAAGCATACATCCGCTTAAACATAATAAGCTAATTAATGAGAATAATAGCCGTTTTCACGATGGATTATTTTGCGCGAAATGTTTTAAAACATCTAAAGATGTTTTTAAATGTTTTAGTATGAAAGTTTTAGTATATGATATATTCCAAAAAAATTCAGTAACTGATTTAGGCGATATTATCATTATTCAAGAGTTATGGAAACATGACATGAGCTCATCACAAGATTATGATACAAAATTGTCCGTTTCTAAAGAACATATGCGTCTAGAGTCCATTTGTTCAGTTAAGCTTAGCGCCATATTAGTTACTCAATCTGGTAGCGTCACGGATCACAGGTCTGCCTTCGCGTGGCGCATTAATTCGCTAGAAACGATTCGCTGGAGGCAAGTCCATATGAGTCAAGGGGAGTTCGCTTTGTTGAGCGACCAATAGCGTGCCCGAGACCGAGATGTTTCAAGATGTTCTGTAAAGTGTCAGTAGGTGAAGTCAGTAGGTCTGGCATCACAGCTAACGCTATACATAATTATCTGGCTAACTACCACCAAACCGCAATTTTGTAACATGCTATATTCTTACCAGCATATTACAAAATTCTGAGAGACATTTCAAGACAAAAATCGCTTTCAAAACTTGTGCAGTTAAGGAAATAATAAGTATACTAAAACTTTCATGCTAAAACATTTCAAAACATCTTAAGATGTTAAATAATAAAAATCGCGCAAAATAATCCATCGTGAAAACGGCTAATGGTTGCAAGGGAAGTTGTATCTTGCTATTGATGTATTCATAGTTATTTTTATGATAAGCCAACAGTTATATTTGTTTGAAGCTTGACGAACATTCAACTGAAATTAAACTAAACTCACTCATATCCTTCCACTGCTTCCAGTGGGTGAGTTAACCCGGCAGTTACTAGGGTATTTTGTAACGCGACTCACTGAGGGGTTAGTCCCCCCCCCCCTGTATCTTCGGCACTAATAGAACGATCACGCTGACTCAAACGGCAATCAATAGCCCAGGAAATTCCATCGACAGACAATAATTTGTGTTGACCTGAAGGTCACCGATGACGTAACAGGTCAAGTAAAAAATGGACTTTCTGATAACGCACGATTTGGTCGTAACTATGAAATTGCAAAGAGGTGAAACATATATATAATACCCTAATATACGTAATAAACATCTTAAGCTACACATGTCACCATCCCTCGCACATTGTATTGAGTGAAGTCGTCTCAGGTCAAGAGGTCAAATTGCAGTTTTTGGTCCAGTATGCTTCGCGGTGCACGTTTCTAACATAATTTGTCATCCTGAGCAGTTCAGCACGAAAGTGTACCGTACAATTTTGTGTAATGTATATTCAACTCAATGCTCAATAATAGGTCGTAGGTCATGGTCAAGGTCACCAATTTTCACAATTTTAGGAATGAGCTTATGACACTGAATCATACGACTGAAATGCAAATGTGCAGCCTTACTTAGCACCGTTTTTACCTTTGTGTTGCTTTGCATGCCCGTTATTGACGTAATCAAGATCGTAGTATATACTGTAAGCTCTGCCACAAACTATGTGCTATGTGGAGACACCATTTCTGTTTTACCTTTGAAGGGTCATCAGCTTGTAGCCGTTGCAGATATTTGCTTAAAACTTGATACACATATTCACAACACAAACTTTATACCATATATATATATATATTTGTTAATGATCACGAAATACAAAAAAGAAATATCAAATATAATCTTGACTTCAGATATTTTTAGGAAATTCCGTAATACAATAAATTAAAATTTCGAGATAGCACTTTGATTGTAGGTACTTTTCTTCATCAACTATTACGTGATGTATGAAAAGTTAAGTTATCTTCTAAACTGTAATTTCTATAATTTGTTTAATGTACGGTCTAATTTGGCTCGAAATCTGTCGGAAGTGACGTCGTTATGACGCCATTTTTTCGTGACACATTAGAATCCCAATATTTTCCTTTTGCTTAAATGTGTAGAAATGATGCCTGGAAAGGTAATTTTAAGTTTGATGTCAATAGCTGCATTTGTTCTTGAGATATTTCAAGTATTCCTCGGGGGGGCTAAAAAAGCCCCTCCACAAGTAACTTGCGGGATTAATGACGATATATTTCGGTGTGCTGGCTTATGTATGATATTACCAGAGCACCACACCTACATTATTGTGAGGCTGGAAAATTGTATTAAAGAAATATAATCGGCGTTTCTTTCTCCTTATAAGCGACCAAGCGAAAAGAATAAAAATATATAATAGATGGGTTTGTGAATTAGGCCCATTGGATATGCGCTGTATAGCACACACCAAACAAAATTCAGAATATGCATCTAGTTATCTTCACAAAATTCTAGAAAAACATTTTAATGTATAAATAATCAGTACAACACTAGGTGAGAGCGTCGCTGTTAATAATTTTAGTCGGAAGATATAGCGCAGAAAGCTGCGGTTAGCAGCTATCCACATATGGCATATGGGACTGAAGCGTACACGCTGATGTGATCAGCTCCAGTGCTCCAGTTGTTCAGGGCCTAAGAGCATTGACTGATTGATTCGTGTCCGATGTGAAACATCATGTCGCATCTGTGTTTGGTGAGTAGCGTTATTGCTACAATCACTGGCTTTTCGGTAGGAAGACAGACATTTTGTCAGCTTTCAAAGAGCATTCAGCCTAAAGTTGAACCATTCTTGCATTAAGACGCGACAGCGAGCCGACCACGGCGCTGTACTCTAACTTAGTGTCTGGATAGTGTGGCGTTCTGTACTCTAACTTAGTGTCCGGATAGTGTGGCGTTCTGTACTCTAAACTTAGTGTCCGGATAGTGTGGCGTTCTGTACTCTAAACTTAGTGTCCGGCATAGTGTGCGTTCTGACTCTAACTTAGGTCCGCGATTAGTGTTTGCGTTCTTACTCTAAACTTAGTGTCCGATAGTGAGTGGGCGTTTCTGTACTCAACTTAGTGTCCGGATAGTGTGCGTTCTGTACCTCTAACTTAGTGTACCCGATAGTTTGCGTTCTGTACTCTAACTTACATGTTCCGGATAGTGTTGGTGTTCTGACTGCTAACTAGTGTCCGGTAGTGTGGCGTTCTATACGCTAACTGAGTGATCCGGATTAGTGTGGCGTTCTGTTACTCTAATTAGTTCGATAGTGTGGCGTTCTGTTACTCTAACATACGTTGTCCGGATAGGGTGTTCTGTACTCTAACTTAGTGTCCGGATAGTGTGGCGTTCTGTACTCTAACTTAGTGTTCGGATAGTGTGGCGTTCTGTACTCTAACTTAGTGTCCGGATAGTGTGGCGTTCTGTACTCTAACTTACGTGTCCGGATAGTGTGGTGTTCTGTACTCTAACTTACGTGTCCGGATAGTGTGGCGTTCTGTACTCTAACATACGTGTCCGGATAGTGTGGCGTTCTGTACTCTAACTTAGTGTCCGGATAGTGTAGTGTTATGTACTCTAACTTACGTGTCCGGATAGTGTGGCGTTCTGTACTCTAACTTACGTGTCCGGATAGTGTGGTGTTATGTACTCTAACTTACGTGTCCAGAGAGTGTGGTGTTCTGTAC
Organism: Semibalanus balanoides; assembly: GCA_014673585.1. Lineage (NCBI taxonomy): Eukaryota > Metazoa > Arthropoda > Thecostraca > Balanomorpha > Balanidae > Semibalanus > Semibalanus balanoides. Next base: position 12,592 of record VOPJ01016203.1, on the reverse strand, counting down.
TCTAACTTACGTGTCCGGATAGTGTGGTGCTCTGTACTCTAACTTGCATGTCCGGATAGTGTGGCGTTCTGTACTCTAACTTACGTGTCCGGATAGTGTGGTGCTCTGTACTCTAACTTGCATGTCCGGATGGTGCGGTGTTCTGCACTCTAACATACGTGTCCGGAAAGTGTGGTGCTCTGTATTCTAACATACATGTCCGGATGGTGCGGTTATCTTACTTACGCGTCCGAAGAGTGCGGTATTCTGACAGAGTCCTGGTGAACGAAGAGTGGCCAAGCAGTTGGTTGGAGGCAAATCCAGGAACGTCTGTCAGATTTCCCAAATCCATTTGAGTTTGTTTTTGCCTTGTTCATAAAGAGCCAGGCTACACAAACTTTTCTATAAAAAAATCCTATATCTTCTTTTGAGTCAGCAAATGTGTCGATGTTCAGACAAATTCAGTCGTTTTTAAGGGCCGTGACCTCGATGCACCCTGGATCGGCTCCTATGTCGGAGAGCCAGTGCTGACCAGCTGGCCGTGTGACCTGCAGTCAGTGTTCTGCGGTGAGTCGCTGCATGACCCTGCTGCTGACCGTGTAACACAGCTGACTGGGTTGATGTGGTGAGAGTTCTGCGGTGAGTAAGCTGACCATGCTGCCGACCAGTCGGTGACCGCAGCTTCTCCGGCTGGCAGTGTAACACAGCTGACTGGGTTGATGTGGTGAGTCGCTGCATGACCCTGCTGCTGACCGTGAACACAGCTGACTGGGTTGATGTGGTCACACGGCCGTCGATCAGAGGGTCAGACGGACGCAGCTGGAGCCAGGTGACTGGAGTTTACACCTGTCAGAGTTCGCCTGGCAGAGAGACCTGTAGCCATTCGCGCAGATCTGGGGAGGAGAAGGGGTTGGAAGGAGGAGGGGTAGGAGCGCAGATCTGGGGAGGGGGATGTGTAGGAGGAGGAGGAGGGGGTAGGAGCGCAGATCTGGGGAGGGGGAGGGGTAGGAGCGCAGATCTGGGGAGGGGGAGGGGTAGGAGCGCAGATCTGGGGAGGGGGATGGGTAGGAGCGCAGATCTGGGGAGGGGGAGGGGTAGGAGGAGTGCCGAGTGAGGACCCAGCTGGGGCCCAGGGTGGAAGTTGGTGGAAGTCAACTGGCAGACTGACCTGTAGCCATCCGCACAAAAACGGAGAGAAGCCGAAGACTAGGTAATGTGGATAGTAGATGCATGGTTAAACTGGAACTTATTTGCAATGTTGAGAAATCTGCACCAATGTTTGATGCATTAATTGCAAAGATGTGCAATTTTGGGAGATAAAAAATAATAAATTTTATAGTGGTATTTAAAGCTTCAGTCAGTCAGACTAGTTGGTTTCAGGAAAGCTTACGCACCATAAGTTGTTGTCTTCGCTGCCCACAATCCCCATGAATTGTGCTCATAATTAAATCTGCAGGATATAAGACTATTCTGTAAACGTAGCGTGCAGATCTATAAACCAATTATTCAAATTGGAAAATATGTGTATGTTGTTTGATGTTTAAGTTGTAAGCATGTTTGTTCATTTACAATGTACATTTTTATGCATTATGTTTATTGTTGATTAATGCTACCGTTAAATGCAGTTCCATTTATTATTTTTGGTCATTTTTTACCATCAAAACAGTTGTGTGGGTTACCTATGTGTGGACTCATTTGGACCCATTTGAGAAAGAGTTGGATCAGAATAAGCTTACTAAAAGCAACTTTTTCGACCGTCATGGCAAATGTTCATAAATAGGTAGGTAATTTTAAATTTCGTATGCTTGAGTCTGACACCCTGACCCTAAGAAGGGTCTGTTTTGAATAAAATTGACTCGCCAACTCTGGATCGAGTGTGATCTTCAAGCGAATGTTTGTAGTTCACCAAGTCGTTGGCAAGGACTAACGTTAGAATTCCTTCCTCAGTACAGTCGAATGCTTAGAAATATAAGGCAGAAATAATCAAAAATAAAGAATGAACCTAGATCAGACGCGCTAGAAGGCCTCGCTGCTCATATTACAAAGTATAAAAGGCACCAAAGCATTGATTAAAGTAGGTGCAATCGAAACAACACCTAACCAGCCGCTAAAAGCTAGCAATTTTGCCGATGAAAACAATCATCTTGGCTGCCGAAACATTCATAATTGAGCAGAGGTGCCGCTGCAACAATCAGTGTGAAAGCTTCATCATATTAAGCACTGGTCGCACTGCTCGCTTCCGCGTGCGTAAAAATTGAGCCACGCTCCTATGCAGGCTGAATGTAGCAATCAGCACCCACAAGCCGCAACCCAACCAAGCGCAATCAGGAAAAGCCTGCGTTGACTTCCTTGTTCTACGAATGTATAATTCAGTCGCATTGTTCCATTGTCAGACTGTCCAGAGCGCGGGCAACACTGTCACACCGCAACAGTAAACTCCCAACTTGAGGCCGGTCAGCTTTTCATAAAGAGCAACTTTCCGGACGCCATCATTCCAGAGTCGGACAACGACACCCGGCGGGGCCGTCAACCAGCTCCCCCCAACGCCGCTTGTATACTCCGCCGAACCAGTTGAGCCACCGATGGGTTATTGGTATCGATTTCGCTGCCCCGGCCACCGCACCGGTCACCGGGCTGCCCACGGGCGCGGCCGATGAGCAATCGTGCACGAGCGTCATGAAGCGACCCGCAACAGCGCGGAGTTCTCCCTCCGCCGCTCATCAACCCAAGTGTTGGCCTGTGTCCGACCACGCCACCGCCCGCACGATACTAACAACCACTTCATTTTTTCCTCATGAGTTATGCATCGCACTCGCAAATCATGCAGCGGGTCTCCGGCAATTAGCCGGCGGGGTGTAGTTTTCGAGCCTGCGAACCGGGCAGATGCGGCGGCACGGGCGGCACGCGACCCCTCCCCGTCCCCCTGGCCGGCCCCTCCCCGCCGTCACGCCCGGCCACCGTCGGTCGATGGTGGCCGAGCGATTCACAGGGGAGGCCGACATCCATTGCATCTGTTGAGCTCATCTGCACGGTTCCCAGCGACTGGCTCATTATGCGGGGCGGACCGCGGCGCTACCCGCTCTATTACCGGAGGCGCGTGTTCCAGCTAGGCCTGCCCCCCCCCCCTGCCCCCCCTCCGAGCTGGCAAGGCTACATCCATGGTTCACAGACACGCTGGCGGTCCCCCCCTGCCTTGCCCCCGAGACTGACCTGGGACTCGACAGGCTACATACTGCTTCAGCCATGTGGACGGTATGCCATAGTCATGTGGCGGTCTGATACTTGGACCAGCTTGCACTCCGCAGCAATGTGGCTGCACTGACATCCATTCTGGGCACTCCACGTTCTACAGTCGCGTGGGGATCAAAAGAAATGGCGACATTCAATACATATGTAATAGACTGTGGGCGGTACTCCACTGTTATAGCTCAGGGCCCAGTGGAGTGGCCGACATTCCAGCAGCCGTGTGGTGACTAAGACAAATTGCACATCCCTCTGCTCTGCAAATCCACAGGCCAGCACTCAACAGTCTTAGGTGAGCTTTGAAGAGTGGGATAATTCGTATTTTTTAATCAAATTGAGTGTGGTATTTATCACAAATTGAAACAAAACCAAATGAACAAAACAAGTATTGTCAAAAGACCATGCAATAGACGTTCCAGTGCAGCGGACAAATCTTGTGGAACGTTTCAGGTCAGGCTGGTGTGCGGTCACAGTTCCAGTGCAGCGGACAAATCTTGTGGAACGTTTCAGGTCAGGCTGGTGTGCGGTCACAGTCGGTGACAGAAAACCAGACTGCAGAGAGACAGCAAGGGTGCCTTCATCAACAGGTTTCGCATAATCATCCCAGTCTCATTAAAATCTAGAATTAGGCAATCATCAGCAAGGATTAGCATGAATACCGGAGTGGTTTTTACGCTAAGTTTTAATTAAGATAGCATGCCTCCCTAATGAACAGGTCTCAATTCTTGAGGCTTTCTATTAGAAGTTGGCCTGATACACAGGCAAAGTTTGTCGGGGAAAATGAGAACACCGATCCCCGCCCCAGCAGGAAAACAACGTTCAAAGCATCGGACTGTTAGAAGTCACGTTCTCTTGCGACACAGGGTGGGGTGACTCGTGGGCCAAACTTTCCGGAGGCCACAAGTCTGATAAGCATGTGTATACAAATACAAGCCATTAAAGTGATGATATTATAATTACCAATTTAGTTAAGATCTTTTGGGGATAACAGCTAGAAAGTGATATGACATGCTATAACAGAATTCAGATTATATATATTTTGTATGGAGCGTGTCAGTGCTATTATAGTGTCCTAGGCGTGATTGAAACAAGGACTAAGCATATTAAGGGGTAATTAATAGCAAGCAATATAAATTAATATTTGCAAATATTCTGGTAAAATCGCTGACTTGTATAATGTATATACCTTGGAAGTCGGTGGGCAGTTCTGAAAGCACATATCAACATCTTATGACTTATCATTTTCAATTTCGTGCAGAAATACTACTTGCAGAACTGCTGGCAAGCTACCGTTCAAGCACCGTGATCAGCTTGAAGCATAAGCAGTGCCCAGCATGATAAAAAAGTCAAAAAAAAATCATGATAAAAAATAATGTAAAAAACGTGTAAGAAGATGTGGATAAAATTTCAACCCTCTAGCATACCACTGCAAAGTACTACGAACATAAATATGATTCTGTTTATATATTTTCGGTGTAACATTTGCACATTCTTGATAATAATTTGTATTTCTTTTGATTTTGACCTGTATTTCGCAACCATCGTATCTACTTGTTTGAAGAGTATCTCTTGGAATATCACCAGCTAAACGTTTACTGACTCGGCCTGTTCCAGAGAACAGGAAGTACCATTCGTGCTTACCTCTACATGTCGATAATTATCGAATGCCCGGGAGGAGAAGAGACAAGGCGCTGGTGCTGCCGCTCACAGTAGTTTGCCAGTCTTGGGACCCTCCTGGGACCCTCCTGGGACCCTCCTGGGACCCTCTTGGGACCCTCCTGGGACCGTCCTGGGACCGTCCTGGGACCCTCCTGGGACCCTCTTGGGACCCTCCTGGAACCCTCTTGGGACCCTCCTGGGACCCTCTTGGGACCCTCTTGGGACCCTCCTGGGACCCTCCTGGGACCCTCCTGGGACCCTCCTGGGACCCTCCTGGGACCCTCTGGGACCCTCTTGGACCCTCCTGGACCCTCTTGGGACCCTCCTGGACCCTCCTGCTGTGTTGTGGGCGGGAGGGCAGAGCTTGAAGAAGTCGCTCTATGAGTCGGGTCTTACCACTCTCAGGACACGCTCTCAGGTCACGCTCTCAGGTCACACTCTCTGGTCACGCTCTCAGGTCACCGCTCTCAGGTTCACGCTCTCAGGTCACGCTCTCAGGTCACGCTGTCAGGTCACGCCCCAGGTCACTCTCAGGTCACACTCTGAGGTCACGCTCTTCAGGTCACGCTCTCAGGTTTCACGCTTCAGGTCACGCTCTCAGGTCACGCTGTCAGGTCACGCTGTCAGGTCACGCCTCAGGTCACGCTCTCAGGTCACGCCTCTCAGGTCACACTCTCGGCGTCACTGCTCTCAGGTCATGCCTCTCAGGTCACGCCCTCAGGTCAGACACGCGTCTCAGGTCACGCTCAAGTCCCGCTCTCAGGTCACGCTCTCAGGTCACGCCCTCAGGTCAGACACGCTCTCAGGTCACGCTCTAAGGTCACGCTCTCAGGTCACGCTCTCAGGTCACGCTCTCAGGTCACGCCCTCAGGTCACGCTCTCAGGTCACGCTCCCAGGTCACACTCTTCAGGTCACGCTCTCAGGTCATCTTCTCAGGTTCACGCCCTTTTTTCCCAGGGGGTTTTCAGACCCCCCCCAACCCGGCCTTCCTCCAGGTCACGCCTCTTAAGGTCACGCTCTCAGGTCACGCTTTCAGGTCAACGCTCTCATGTCACGCTCTCAGGTCACACCTCCCAGAGGTCATTTCTCTCAGGTTCACGCCCTTCATGTCACCTCTCAGTCACGCTCCCAGGTCACCCTCTCAGGTCACGCTCTCAGGTCACGCTCTCAGGTCACGCTCTCAGGTCACACTCTCGGGTCACGCTCTCAGGTCATGCTCCTCAGGTCACGCCCTCAGGTCACGCCCTCAGGTCACGCTCTCAGGTCACGCTCTAAGGTCACACTCTCAGGTCAGGTCACCCTCCCAGGTCACGCTCTCAGGCCTCCAACGTTCCTCCACCATATAAGGCTGCTGCTGCTGGGATAGCAAAGCGCCGAGCCGGTCCATCGTTGTTGGTGTAGCGGTCTTTTTTACTGCGTTAATGCACCACTTGCATTCACTGGATCACGCAAATGGTTCCTTGTGCTCACATGACCGCGCCATGTCACGTGTAGGTATTGGCAACCAGCCAACAGTACAGATTAACCCAGGGGGTGTCACCTTCATAGCCGCCATTGGTCGGACCTTTTTCCTATTAAATCCTTGCTTCTGACGTCAAAGTGACGTCAAAGTCTTTGTTTGCCTTTTCTTCCCTATATACATTATACAGTAGCACTTGACGTGACGTCACAACAAAGGAAATTCATATTGCCAACCTTGATCGCTGTCGCTTCGTGACTGTACCTAGTATATAAGGCCTTGGACTGACCCCGCCCGGTCGACTTTACCTGGGTCGCTGGGACGGGGCCGCAGGAGCGCACTCATACTTGCACGAGGGGTAGATGGTTCCCCCGTAAATCTAACGTATTGTTGAAATATATGTCACTAAGTTATAAATCATCAGTCATTGCTTAACCGCAAAAAGCGCGACCTTACGCGCATATTGATTTGCCTGGAATATACTAAGACTCTTTTAAAAACTACCATTTATTGTATCGAATTTTGCTAGTGTTATAAAAGGCGAAAAATATAAGTTTCCTGTAAAATATAAACACAGACATTTAATGTGAGACTTTTTCCAAATTACAGCCGACATATCCCAATGCCTTGCATTCCTTCTTGGACACACCAATATTGAGCCAAATAATTGATACATCACTGCGTAATTGCCATCAGCGTCTATATGAGACGTGCTGACCTGTCCCTGCGTGACCAGTCTGCGCCGCGCACGCCGCCGACGCGCTGATTCGCTGTTATTGCCGCCGGCGCGCTGCAGCCGCCGCGCTCGATCTATCCTCAGCCTTCGATAAATTCGACAGGTTTATTGGAGACGGTCAGTGGGGGCGCGCCCGGCCGGCCCCCGGGGACGGGACGGCACCGCCTGTTGCTGATAGTTGGGTCCCAGTTAATTTCGCCGGACGTGCGGCCGGGACGCTGCCGTCCCGTGCAGTGAGTAGCGGCCATGTTGCAGCAGACCGGTCAGGGCAAACTAAGTTGTTGATCGGGTAGAGTTATGTGAGGTTAGCTAGGTTGTCCCGAGCTGTGTGTTGGGGCCCGATTACGGTCGAGCAGCATTTGTCTTTATTCTCTCCACGATTGCTCCACAGTCCACAAGTACGAGCCCAGCCACAAAACTAACTGTAGTCACGTCCGACTGCAGACAATACGAAGACCTATACTTCTCAGAAGTCTGCAACAATTGACCTGCTCGGAGCTAAACACTTGAAGAAGTGGACACTTGGACAGTGTCTCCAGGCTATCACAGAGTAACCATCGGCGCATCTTCTATGCCTGTCTAGCTACCGTCGCTTCGACGCGCAGGTGGTGAGACGAGACAGAAGACGAGACAGGAGACGAGACAGGAGACGAGACAGGAGACGAGACAGGAGACGAGACAGGAGACGAGACAGGAGACGAGACAGGAGACGAGACAGGAGACGAGACAGGAGACGAAGAACAGAGACGAGATAGGCGACGAGACAGGAGACGAAGACAGGACATGAGACAAGGAGACGAGACAGGAGACGACACAGAAGACGAGACAGGAGACGAGACAGGGAGACGAGACAGGAGCACGAGACTGGAGACGAAGACAGGAGACGAGACAAGCAGACGAGACAGCGGCAGATGAGACAGGAGACGAGACAGGAAAACGAGACAGGGAAAAACCAGATAGGCGACCGAGACAGGGAGACGAAGAACATGAGATGAGACAGGAGACGAGACATGAGGACTCGAGACAGGAGACGAGGACAGGATACGAGACAGGAGACGAGACAGGAGACGAGACAAGAGACGAGAGACAGAGAGGATGAGACAGGAGACCGAGACGGGAGACGAGACAGGGAGACGAGACAGGAGACGAGACAGGAGACGAGACAGGAGACGAGACAGGAGACGAGACAGGTGGTCAGGAGACGAGATAGGAGACGAGAAACAGAGATACGAGACCAGGAGACGAGACAGGAGACGAGACAGGAGACGAGACAGGAGACGAGACAGGAGACGAGACAGAAGACAGACAGGAGACGAACAGGGAGACGGAGACAAGCAAAGAGCAGACAGGAGACGAGACAGGAGGACGAGACAGGAGACGAGACAGCGCGTCAGGAGACGAGACAGGAAGACGAGCAGGAGACGAGACAGGGACGAGACAAGAGACGAGATGGGAGACGAGACAGGAGACAAGACAGGAGAAGAGACAGGATACGATACAGGAGACGAGACAGGAGACGAGACAGGAGACGAGACAGGAGACGAGACAGGAGACGAGACAAGAAAGGGTATAGGAGACGAGACAGGAGACGAGACAGGGTCAGGAGATGAGACAGGAGGTGAGACAGGAGACGAGACTGGAGACGAAACAGGAGACGATAAAGGAGACGAGACAGGAGACAAAACACAAGACGAGACAGGAGACGAGACAGAAGACGAGACAGAAGACGAGACAGGAGATGAGACAGGAGACGAGACAGGAGACGAGACAGGAGACGAGACAAGAGAAGGTACCATAGATAAGACAAGGCAAGAGAGAGAGAGGGAGACACGAGAAGGACAAGCGACGTTGACAAAAGACGAGGAAAGACCGCACTCTGTGTGTCATTTCCGTCGCTTCTCCGTGGACGGTAATACGAGACGAGGGACGGGCTACGAGACGAGACTAGATACGAGACGAAAGACGAGACACGAGTACGACTGTTCGTACGACACGAGTACGTGATCTGTTCCTTAGTTTTGGTTAATTTCTTGTTTTATTTGTTTCTTCTGGAGAGGCGCTATGACTTAAGCTTGCTTATTGGCGGCCAATCCTTAGATCCTTTATTGATCTAGATGTTATTTTGTTTACCAAAATTAAACCGAAAACTTGAACACTGAACTGAACGAACGCGACCAGGACGATGGGCGGCACAGAAACGCTCCCAGGACGAGACGCGACCCGACCCTGTCCGTTCCTGTCCCTGTCTGTCCCCGCGCCCTGTGCTCGTTAGCACCACGTTAGTGATTCCTGTCGACCGAGGCTCTCACGCGAAAACAAATGATGCGGCCGGACTCTTAGTGTCCCCCGTCCGGCCAGCGGAGGGTATTTTCTCGAGCGGCGGCGCTGCGAGATGTCTCCAGCAAACGGTCACAAGGCACGCGACACCGCCATCTGCCGGTCCTCATCGGAGAGCAGCCGGAGTCGTTAATAAACGCCACTGTCACCGCCGCCACCGGGAGAGCGAAAACAAGGATGGTGGTCAGAGCAGAGCAGCGCGACGCTCAGAACGAGCGTAGTACGAGGAACTCTGACGAGGATCATAGTATGAGGAACTCTGCAGGACTGATAGAGGCCGGGTCAGTGAGACACGAAGCATTGGACATGCTCTGCTGTTGTCTACGGAAAAAGTGTATTTTGGATATGCAATGGTCAATTTTGACTATTTTGGCCTGTTTTCAATAAGAAGGTAGAATGTTTGCTCTGCGGTGAAGCCACCAGGAAAAAGACAAGAAGAGCAGCGATTCTCTCTGAAATCCGCATTGTACCATGGTGACCAGACAAAACGGCTTTGAGAAGAGAAGACCCTGGACGCTGGGTTTTCTCTTCAGAAGATCTTGTTTTCAAAATAAATATCTTACTTTGTCGAAGCCATAAGTTTGTTTCTTGGCTTCGTAGTTAACACTGCAATGCGCTCTCCACTGTAGCTAAAATGTTGAAGAATCAATGCATTGCAATTCAACTAAAGTCTTCTTAGGGGATAAATAATGTCTGAATGTCCCCATAACTTCCCCATTTCGACATATAGCTCGCTCATATAGCCTAGTCATTTAATAATTGTTTTTATAAGAACTCTTAAATGTGAACTCTTAACCCGCGCACTGCAGGGGGTTCGCGCCGAACACGAACTGCAGGGGGCGTTGATTTCCGCCCCCCGTGAGATTTTCCAAAAACTACGCAACCCGTAGCGACAAGCGGAAAAACGGCATTAGATCAGCTCTAGTAAAGCTCTATCGGAAAGTATTTCAGTCTTTTCTTGGATTCAGGGTCACAATTTGAGGTCACCAGTGGTCACCAAGGTTTTCAGATTTTCGGTTTTTGGACCTCTTTTAGGACTATTTCCAGAAACCCCAATTATCTCGGAAACTTATGATAGCTAGGAGGCAAACCAATTAGTAGAGGTATCGATAGCTAATTGAAATTTGCAATTCGCCACTTATGTCCTCAAATGATCTAAGATTCAATAGTTTAGGCTCCACGAGGTCATGAAAGGCTCAAAAATACTGTTTTAAGCCAAAACAGTTTTTCTGTGGAATAGCACGGCACCTAAGAAAGATAGGGAAATCATTTTTGACGCACATAGTGTTTGTCTCATTGATGCACTTTGAATCATATACACGGATGACCTTGGGTAAGGTCAATTTCAAAAATTTTGACCTCAGTTCAAGGTCATTTGGTGACCCAGGTAGGTCATGTTGCATATGGGGCCAACGCGACTAGACCGAGACGAACAACCATTTCGTGTCAACTAATCGTCCTCTTTATCTCTTTCTTATCGAGAGTTTATTAGCAAATTCATTGCTCATGGACCTCAGATGACCTCAGATGACCTTGTAGGAAATCACTGAGCAACAATTGCACCTTATCATTTAGAAATGACTAAAAATAGCATGATCTGAAAGATTAGCCTGATCCAATGCATATTTGCTGAAAGGGAAGCATTTGTTTATTTTCCTATTCACTTATAATTGGGAGATCAGGGAAATTACCTGACCTTTGGTCACCGATTACGAAAAATCCAGTATACCGAATTGTAGGGTACTGATATTTCTTATGAAATCCTGCATGCAGTGTCAAAAACTTCGAAAAAAGACTGTGATTTTGGCACGAAACGCAAACATTTTTGAACGGTAGGTCACTTGACATGGACTTGTGACCTGACCTGAAATGACCTGAAGTCAAAACTTTTCCAAAGTGTGGGTACTTGATGCCCCAACAGTTGTACGAAATTTGGCGGCGCTGCGCGCCGCCGTTTTTCTGCTATTCCTGAAAAACCTGAGGGGGGCGGAAATCACCCCCCCTGCAGTGCGCGGGTTAAAAACTCTTAAAAAATATAGAAGTTATCACATGCAAGTCTTGCTTTCGATTTGTATTTCTTTTAATCTTATACAAAGACCTCAGGACCTCATCCTAAGTGAATTTGTTAGTTGGTATTTGATGTATGTAATAAGTATGTCTTCTCATGTAACTATTTCTTAATTTTGCGACCGACGATGTCAAGTACCACAATACTAGTTTGCTGACATTATCACCAGAAAATAATTTGCATAACTCGCATGCGAGTTACGCAAGAAGCACATGCATGTGTTTCTTTGTCGTGCGGCCAAGTGCATAAAAGGCCACCCTTAAAGGTAAATAATCACCTTTTCCCACTAAAATGAAGTTATCACTTAAAATCGACAGACGAGACCAAAATATATTGTAATTTCCCTACATTTTGCATGCAAACTTTCCTTTCAAAAGATATTGCAATTCAAAGTTGGTAAGCGTTCCACGCTTAAAACGACCGGTACTTAAAGACATAAAGACATAAAAGAAGAGTGCAACAAAGAGCCTCCAGGGCCCATGCGAGGTTGCACATATCCCCCCCCCCAACCCCACCAGTCTCACCCTCCAGTCCACCCCGTACTTGCAAGGTGTTTGCAAGTATCTTTGGTCCTCATCAAACTGCGGACTTTTCCCGTATTTTTTGTTTCGTAATGGAATATAAAATATATTTTGTGTTCTGATGTTGTGCTTATATGCCCGTAGATTCTCTGTATATAACAGCTATTTAATGAACACGTAACCGAAATAGCAGTTATATGTGCGTTTAATATAGCGGCCTTTTAGTAGCTGTGACCCCTCAATTTGTGAAAGTTGCTTCATTTATTTTCTAGATTAGGAGTTTTTATTGTTTGGTATTGGTTGTATATAACACTTTGCTTTATATAATCATGAAATAGAGTCATGTATTCTCCAAACATAACCAATAACAAACAAACTGGCAATTACACTAAAAGCTCATTGTGCGTTTTCACTTCGTCCTACCTGTGCTTAATTTAGTGTCAGCGATTTGTTTCAGGAACATTGTCCAGCGTTGAACAAATTTGAAACACCTCCGCCAGATATGGTGCGCTTTGGAATAGTGTGAATAGTGATGGGAAAGCACTGCTCATGAGTTTCGAAAGATGTATGTGTACATACTTGCTTTTAA
>VOPJ01016202.1:0-25919 GCA_014673585.1 Semibalanus balanoides | reverse complement strand
GCTTTGATCAGCAAACACCGACAGTATTTATATATCCGGCCCCCTGATATGGTATATTTGATCTGCATGTTTGTGATATATCAAGTGACTGATTAGATAGTTGAAACCGTTCACTCAGCACCATTATAGGAGACATTATTTTTATACAATCATGCAGCATGTTTCCGCTAGGAGACGGCAGCACCATGAGCTGATAATATGCAACTAGATAGGTATGATTGGCAGTTGGCACACAAAGTAGTTGGAGGAGGAAAAGGACGTTGGTTGCTACCAGTTGAGGTAGTAACATGTATGCATTGGACAATGGACAAGATGCATAACGATTAACAGAACAGCTCCAGAAATTCAAACAGACGATACAGCTGACAGATAAATACACATCAGTAATGCATTGATGAGCGACGTACAGTGTGGTGCAAATGTTTTGTCCACTTCATCGACACCATCCGATGGCGATGCGCCCGGCGAAAGAAATGCTTCGTGAAAACGGCTGGTAGAAGTCCTTTTAGTGCACTATTCGCAGGGTTTACCCTGCATTTTCTTGGGGGAAATGTTTGTTTTCGTCTGCCGGTAGCTAGCTTTGAAATAATTCTGAAAAAGCCTTGCTTAAGCGCAACCATTCAATTCAATATCAACATTGACATTGTCCATCGGTGCTGTCTGTCGGTGCTTCACGCAGTGAAATCTAATGAAACTATGTATGCCCTCGCCCCTGATACCGGGGGTGAGGGCTATAGTAATTGCATTGGATTCCACTGCGTGCAGCACCGACAGACAGACAGACAGAGGTGGTGTCGATGACGTGGACAGAACATTTGCATTACACTGTAGAAGGTAGATATGTAGATATGTAGATGTCGCTAACTGGATCTCCTGATCCTGATGCACATTTATTTGTCCAACAAGGGCGTCTGCACTTCGTATTCCAAACGCAATTATTTGAAACGAACGTGCTCTTTCTCGCAGGCCCTGAAAGCGAATGAGCCCGACGCCAGCCTCAGCGTCTCCGTAGTAGTGGTACTACATCACTCAGCTGTCGGGAGGTCATGACGACGCCAGGGGACACGGGACAGTAACACGGCTCAGGACACGGGACAGTAACACGGCTCAGGACACGGGACAGTAACACCCAGACACGGGGACAGTACACGCTCAGACACGGACATAAACACGGCTCAGACACGAACCAGTACACGGCTTCAGGACACGGACAGAACACAGCTCAGAACACGAACATAACACGGCTCAGACACGCGACAGTAACACAGCTCAGAAAACACGGACATAACACGCTCAGGACCGACAGTAAGCACGGCTCAACCGCGACAGTAACACGGCTCAGGACACGCGACATAACACGCTTCAGACACGGACAGTAAACACGGCTCAGGACACGACAGTACACGCTCAGACACGACAGTAACACAGCTCAGAACACGGACAGTAACACGGTCAGACACGGACAGTAGCACGGCTCAGACACGGGACGTAACACGCTCAGACACGGACAGTAAACACGGCTCAGCACACGCACAGTAGCACTGCTCAGACACGGGACAGTAACACGCTCAGACACAGACAGTAGCACCGGCTCAGGACACGGGCATAACACGGCTCAGACACGGACATAGCACGGCCAGGACACGGACAGTACACGCTCAGGACACGGACATAACACGCAGGACCACGGCACCATAACACGGCTCAGTCACGGACAGTAACACAGCTCAGACACGGCGACAGTAACACGCTTCAGGACACGGGTCGTCAGTAACACGCTCCAGAAACACGGGACAGTAACACGCTCAAACACGGGACAGTAACACCTCAGGACACGGGACATAACAAGCTTCAGGAAATACAGTACCACGCTCAGGACACGCAATACACGCTAGGACACGGACATAACACGCTCAGACCACGGCGCGCAGTAAACACGCTCAGACACGGACAGTAAACACCTCAGACACGGTCCCTCAGTTTAAACACGCTCAGGACAGACATACACGGCTCAGACACGGACAGTAACACCTCAGGACACGGCAGTACACGGGGGCCTCAGACACGGACAGTAAACACGTACAGACACGACATAACACGGCTCAGGACCACGGGGACAGTAACAACGCTCAACACGGTCTCAGTAAACACGCTCAGACACGGACAGTAACACGGCTCAGACACGGACAGTAACACGCTCAGGGACACCGGACATTAACACGCTCAGGACACGGACAGTAACACGGCTTCAGGACACGGACAGTAACACGCTCAGACACAACAGTACACGCTCAGACACGGACAGAGCACGCTCAGACACGACAGATAACACGCTCAGGACACGGGACAGTAGCACGGCTCAGGACACGGGACAGTAACACGGCTCAGGACACGGGGCAGTAACACGGCTCAGGGCACGGGACAGTAACACGGTTTCACTGGGAGATCCAGGGGAGGGGCAACCAGGCCATGTCCCATACAAAGTCTCGAAGTGGAGGGGGCTACATGTCTTTTGCCCCCCAAATGTCAACAATTTATCGTAAAAACTCCCGTTGCAGCAGTCAAAATCCAGCTATTCAAAGTGAAAAACTAAAAAATCGCGCCGTTTCTCGGCATAGCACGACATTTGTTATTGCTTATACAAATTTTGAAAATGGGAAAATGAAATCCATTTAGTGTGTCTGGCAGAGGTTCTCCTTGGCAGTTATTGCTTGCAGCTTACCCCAGGTCCCACTCCCATCATAAAGCAACTTTTAGGCGGACATGTTAGATAGTCTGCCTAGCTTCAAAAAAGGCGACGCAAACGCAAAGACGCGAACATCAGCACCCGGAAGCCGCTCCAGTGGTGCCCAACTTGCTGGACCGAAGAGCTAATTAACAGTAGGGAACAGGGCAGAACCATCATTCCGAGCCATTCCCCCCAAGCTCCTCCAGATACACAGGGACCATTTAAGCGCGTAAAAGTCGTACTGCCTCTTGCTGCTTTCAAACCATTTACACTGTAACCACTGCTCGGACCGAACTCCCGTTGCCAACGTTGCCAACGTCCTTTAGCTTCCCTTCCGTCCCATGCACACCAGTCCATTACATTTAACACTCGCATGCTGTTGTCTCCGTCTACTGAAAACATATTGCACCATTCAGGTTTACCCGTTGTGTAAACGAAATGATTCCGCGCCGATTTCAAGTAAGTATCAAACATAAGAGCCCTTCATTGATATCCCACCCTGAGTCAGGAAGAATCCATTGTTGTACCAGGCCACTACGCCGTGCAGCTGAAGTGTTCACAGCCTGACTTCCTACTCGCTAGCCTTCGAGGAAGTGATACGGCAGCTGTTATCATGCTACAACAAACAGGCCTCGGTCAACAGCTTGAGCCGTGTTACTGCGCTGTGTCTTGAGCCGTGCACTGGCGGATCCAGGGGGGGGGGGGCATTTAGGATCATGGCATCCTCAAGGCATTGAGTGGCCTGGTTACCCCCCCAAACGATCAAGCCCCACAAGAAAAAGCGATCGAGTATCATGTATAATGGTTTTGCCTCTGTCACGTAAATGCAAGTTTTGATGGAAACAAATAGCAGGTCATTATCACAAATAACAGTTAGAATGCAGTTGTCCAGGGAATAAAACTCAAAATTTTCACGCCGCTCTGCGGCGCAATCTGAATACAAAATATATTATATGCAGGTTAAAAAATCGTACCGTTTCCCAGTGCATTTATGTTTTATGTTGCTACTTTCCTATACCTATCATTGAGCAAAATAGCTCGCTTTAACATTTTTTACCGCACTATTAAACGCAAAATAGCATGTTTTAGGTCCGCACCACACAATGTGACGCATTGATGAGAATGCATATCCAGGCCATAAGACTACAATTTTCGGGCCACTCCGCGGCGCAATTGATTTAAAGAGTTCAAGGCCTTGGACCTAAATATTCCAAGTTGGTATAGATGATTAAAAATTGTTGTCACTGGCTCCAAAGTTGATATGGTAGTTTGCTAACTCCAGCTCCTGAAAGTTGGTATGGCCTATGCCATACATCTCATACTGCATTTTCCATCCTTGTAACGTGCCATTTCATCCCTTTTGTTTGGCCCTTTTCAACGCTTAGGAAGGGGCCCTTTCAACACCACTGGCGGATCCAGGAGGCATGAGGGGCAAAGGCCCCTTCAATAGGAAGCTGGTGGGAGGGGCATTCAATATGCCTATACCCCCAGGGTGTTTCTGCACTGAAAGTGAAAAACAATGATCTTATAAGATAAGACTGTAAGTTAACTATTTATCGGGGAAAGATAACGATTTATCGTCAAAATGTCTTTGCAGCAGTCAAAATCCAGCAATCCACAGTAAAAAAAAGCTGGAGGCCCACCGCCTATATTTCTGGGGTTTATCAGGGAAACCCGTAAAAATCTGGCGCCGCTTCGCGGCGCTTAATTACCTTAATTTAACTGAGCTTAATTACCTACTGTAACATGAAAATCCATATTGAAATGCTGTAAAGACGCTTTTTTCGTCATTTCAGCCGATCGCCACTTAACAATTTTTGGTGACGCCCCTGCGAGTTGGTTTGTGATAAGCGTTTTTTACTACTTGTATGCGTAAGTGTATATTCCGTAGAATATATGCTAAGAAGTATCGTGTTTTTTATCCGGAAAAATGACTTCTTAAGCTCATATACAAAAATAATGTGACCAGCCCAAATCGGGCGAGACAAAAATGTTGATACCTTTTAGCAAAAAAAAGTTGCCCCTCCAAAAAAACGTCGGCTGTATCCGCCAGTGCGACCATGTGTGCAGTACGTAGTATTCGGTTTCACTGGAGGGCACCTACCTACTGTTCTCAATTCTATCGGACATTCCTTAGGATTTAATTTCCATACAGTTGTATAGTGTGAGGGTTAAAATGGTTACGTCGTAGTATTGGTAACACCGATTAGGAGTCAGCCTTCACCCGTTCGCTTCCGTGACATTGTGTCGTACTTGGCTGTTAATGGCCGTCTTCGCTGCAGCATGCTTGTGTTGATAGCATATCCCCTAGTCAACCAGCGCGACATGAACACTGCATGCTGAGTAGACGACGTAGGAGCGCAGGGTGCCGGGGAAAAGAGTAAAGAGAGGTGTTGTAAGTGGTGGTGGATGGGAAATTCTCCATCTCTATCCGCGTCAGCCAGCCACCCCTTGGTGCAGCTACCACGCCGGTCCAAGCTCGACTGTCCTTTGTTGTTCCCGTGGTCTCGCTCCCCATATCTCCCCCTGTTTGTCGTAAACCAACCGCCGGCCCACTTTAAATGGAATAGGTGTCCTTGAAAGTTGCATGGAAATTTGACTTTACGGGGCATCTTGAGCTGAAAAACGGAAATGTCATTAAGTCATTTGTTTATATGATAGATGCATTACTGATCCTTATCATTGATCAGTGATCAAAGCGGGAAATTTAATTGTTATCATAGGAAGTAGGAACGTTCTAAATCACAGCTCTTTAAATGCCCTTCTTCCGACCTTTCTAGCGTGCTTCTTTGCTTGTCACTAGTGTTCGTTTTACATATTTGAACAAACTATGCTACATTCACTAGCTAGCCTCACTTTTATTTGCATTTGTTGCATTTCGTGGAATGTCACTGCAGTGATTGCGCCGCAGTTGATGCATGCCATTGGAACTGTCACGCACGCGAGTCCGTGACAGCCGACAGGTCATTGTATCACCAGCTGCGAAGGAGATCGTGAGATTGACAGGTCATTGTATCAACAGCTGTGAAGGAGATCGTGAGATTGACAGGTCATCGTATCACCAGCTGCGAAGGAGATCGTGAGATCGTTCACACATAATGCCGCCGTCGTGCTGTTTGTTTTTGTTTGGGTCAGTGTCATCTTGCACCTCGTTTTGGCGAGCAATACACATTGCAAAGCTTGACTGTGGCGCAGTTGTGCAGCCGTTCCGTGACAAAATACGACTTAATTTTTGACACACATTGCACCTTTGTTCAGTTTAAGGTATTTTGTTTTTTCTCTGCCATTCATTCATTTATCATGAATGAAAAACCCGTTTTACGACTGCAGTGTACGCTAATGGCATACACCTTATACTACCCTCGTTGCTGTTCTTTGTATATTTTACGATCGCTGTTATGCCTTACGGGCGGACCTGAAGAGAGCTGCAGAACGTGCCACACGGCACACCAGCCCCTGGTACGGCCACACGCCGCCGCTCCGGTCACGGGTGACAAAGTTTTGGAAAACTGCAGCGCCATTGTTTATACAGTCAGTGTGAGTTGGGCGAGGAAGCGTTGCGGCACACGGGGCATCACCGGGGCCTCTTGCGAACGTAGGCGCACACGCGCAGCCAGCTGCCGGTCACGGTCGGAAGGAGCGCGTGAAGAGAGTTGCAGACGCCACACGGCCCAACCGGGCCGCACTTGGTACGCCCAACACGCCGCCCGCTCCGAGGTCACCGGAGCCCGTTGCAGTCGATTTCACACGCGTCATATAAATTCAGAGAAGTGCTGTGTCTAGGCAGTGGTGCGGCCCATTAGCATGGTGTCCAGGCCAGTAGCATAAAAAGCAGAGAGTGCTGTATCTAGCAGTCTCGCCCATAGCATGTGTCAAGGGAGCCGAGTAGCATAAAGCAGGAGAGTGCTATGTGTCTAGACAGGTTGTCGCCGAGAAAAGCGATAGTGTCAAGGGGCCAGTAGCATAAAGCAGGAGAAGTGCTGTGTCTAGCAGTGTCGCCCATAAGCATGTGTCAAGGGGCCAGGCCAAGGCCAGGACTCTGTAGCATTTAAAGCAGAGTAGTGCTGTTCTGAGCTAGCTTCGGCCCAATTAGCATTAGTCAAGGGGGCCAGTAGCATAAAGCAGAGAGTGCTGTGTCTAGCAAGTGAGTCGATCGGCACCAATAGCATTGTGGTCAAGGGGCCAGTTAGCAATAAAGCAGAATTTGCTGTGTCTAGCAGTTGTCGCCCATAGCTACAAATGTGTCAAGGGCCAGGCGCGAGGCGCCAGGGGACTTCTGTTAGCATAAAAGCAAAGAGAGTGCTGTGGGTTTAGCCATGGTTGTATGGCGCCCATACATGTGTCAAGGGGCCAGGCCAGAGGCCAGGGACTCTGTAGTCATTAAAGCAGATAGTCTGGGTCTAGCTAGTGTCCGCCCATTAGCATTGTTGTCAAGGGGCCAGTAGCATGAAAGCAAGAGGAGTCCTGTGATTCTAGCAGTCGTGTTCGCCGGCCACACGCCGCCGCTCCGGTCACGGGCCCAGTGCCAGTCGATTCAGGGACGCTGTCAGCATAAATGGCAGAGAGTGCTGTGTCTAGCAGTGTCGCCCATAGCATGTGTCAAGGGGCCAGGCCAGGGCCAGGGACTCTGTAGCATAAAGCAGAGCCAACAAACGCACACATATTTATGAAAAAGGTCACCGAAAGACGCTTACACCAGCGTCCCTTTTCTTTTCCTTCCAAGCTTCGCAAGCTTCACAATACCAACCTGCCCGGTGTTGACTGTAGCGCATGTCCAACCTGCCCGGTGTTTTCTGTAGCGCATGTCACGCATCAAAACGCCCCCAGTTCCTCGTACTCAGCGTTATTGATCTGTCCACGGGGGGCAGCGCGGCCGGCTGGCGTGCATGTATAATGCGATAGCGTGACGGGCCGACGATAGCCTGTGAGGCGGCGCCGCTGTTAGCTGCGGCGTGCTGTGACCAAACTCGCAGTCTACAGCACGGTTAAACGGTCCACACTGCGGCCGGCAGTCGATACACGATGCTGCAGGCCTGGGTGGTGGTGTAGCGGAGGGAGGGGGGACATCAGCGACCATAACATAGGGTGAGGGACATTCGATAAAGGGAACATACGGGTACAGGACATTTGGCGAAGATGAGGTCGGAAACAAAGGGAATGGGAAGATTGGAATGTCAACGTTGATGACTGATTTAAGGGGTGCAGGTTGATGACGAGATTTCGATGACGTCTGGGGTGCAGGTCATTCGATACCAATGACGTCTGGGGTGCAGGTCATTCGAGACCGATGACGTCTAGGGAGCAGGTCATTCGAGACCGATGACGTCTGGGGTGCAGGTCATTCGAAACCGATGACGTCTGGGGTGCAGGTCATTCGAAACCGATGACGTGTGGGGTGCAGGTCATTCGAAACCGATGACGTCTGGGGTGGAGGTCATTCGAAACCGATGACGTGTGGCCTGTGGGGTGCAGGTCATTCAGCCAAGATGCTGTCAAGGACAAAACACATCCGGCAGAGAGAATGACAATCTTCATGGAGAGCACGGCTAGGCATCAACACGCATGTACGCAGCTGCAGAACGGTTGTCCATGGCGACTAACCTGAGCACGTTGCATGCTCTTTATATACCTACTGCGCGCCTGTCACCTGGGCGACTGTGACCTAGACGACTGAAGACAACACCACCAGCTGGGTCTTGTGTGGGGAGGGGGGGAGAGAGGGTTTGTCGGCTGTTGTGCGACGGGACTGCTGCTTTGACACTGCACGCGGCCGTTGAACGTCCTTACACCGTATCGAGCACGTGGTGTTGCACGTGACCTAGCAGTCGTGAGAACTGAGACAGCCCTAGTCCCTACAGCTGCTGTGTGACTGTGGGGAGGGCAGGGCAGGGCAGGGCAGGGCAGGGCAGGGCAGGCGAGAGGAGGGCAGGGAAGGGCAGGACAGGGCAGGGCAGGCGAGGAGAGACACCGGCTTAGACTGCACCGCAAGTTACGAGAGATGGTGAAGCTCATAGGTGAATAGGGATGCATAATAGGATGTGGTACTTTTAAGTTAAACAGCTTAGTATATCGCGTACACATTTAAGTTAGTGGAAATGTAAGTGGAAATATCGTAGCAGGTTTCCTTAGTCCTAGCTGTCACTGGAACGTAAACAGCTGCTCTCAGACCCTGTTCTGGTGAGTACTACTGAACTGTGACCGGCCGTCACGCCACTCCGCAGGGCCGGCATGTGGTGCAGCATGTCACCAACAGGCCGGCATGTGGCGCAGCATGTCACCAACAGTTTACCAAAGCTCAGACATCGCTGATACAGCCGCCAGTGTCGTGACCTGTCTTAGAGGCTGCCTCAGAATATACTGGTAAGATATATAAGCGTCCAACTTCTCAGAATGCCGGAGTTCCAGCAGCATGTGTTATGCTTATGTTATGGGGTACATGTTTACAGTTAGGAGTATGGTTTCGTCTTGCCATGGAAAAACACGGGATATATTTATTTATAATTTAATTTAATTGTTTATAAGGACAAGCATAACGATGTTCAGAACTTCCAAACACACACCACACACACACACACACACACACACAACACACACACACACATACCACACACACACACACCACACCACACACACACACACACACACCACACACCATATGACACACACAACAACACCACCCACACACACACACACACATTAATATATATAAATAATAATAGAATATATATATATATATATATATATATATAATTATATATATAAATAAAATAAATAATATATATAATATAGTTATATATTTTTAATATAAACATATATAACTATATACATATATAATATATAATATATAATGATGAATGCCAATTGAAATTCACCACATTTTTCGTTGCTGTAACAATTGACAGATAAATAATGAAAATTGCTGATTAAAACTCGTTTGCAATATCAGGTGTCATGTCAGGTACTGGTTATGCAATTAGACGCTGGCTTGCACAAATATACGATCAGGGGTGTCGCCACGGATTTTTTTTACGTGGGAAGGGCGATGCAAGTCACAGTCGCAGTCAAAGCAGGCAAGTTGCTGACCGGGGGGGGGGGTGGTTAGCAGTCCGCTAGAGAGAAGTGGCTTGACCGGGGGGGGGTAGCAGCCGGAGAGCAGAAGTTGCGACCGGGGGGAGGTAGCAGGCCGCTAGATGAGAAGTTGCTGACGGGGCTAGCAGCCCTAGAGAGAAGTTGCTGGACCGGGGGGGGGGGTAGCAGGCCAGCTAGAGAGAATTTGCTGACCAGAGGGGGGGGGTAGCAGTCCGCTAGAGAGAAGTTGCTGACCGGGGTGGGGGGGGGGTAGCAGTCGCTAGAAGAGGGAAGTGCTGACCTGGGGGGGGTAGCGCCTAGAGAGAAGTTGCAGGACCGGGCGAGTACAGCCCGCAGAGAGAGTGCTACCGGGGGGGGGGGGGGGTAGCAGGGCCGCTAGAAGAAGTTGCTGACCCGGGGGGTGAGCCAGGCCCTAGGAAGAAGAATTGCTGACCGGGGGAGGGGGGGGGGGGGGGTAGCAGGCCGCTAGAGAGAAGTTGCTGACCGGGAGGGGGTAGCCAGTCCCGCTAGAGAAGAAGTTGCGAGCCGGGGGGGGTAGCAGTTCGCAAGAGAAGTTGCTGACGGGGGGGGCGCGGTAGCAGGCCGCTAGAGAAGAAGTTCTGCATGGACCGGGGGGTAGCAGCCGCTTAGAGAAGAAGTTGACCGGGGGGAGTAGCCAGGCCGCTAGAGAGAACGTGCTGGACCGGGGGGGGGCGCGGTAGCAGGCCGCTAGAGGAGAAGTTGCTGACGGGGGGGGGGTTTGTAGCAGGCCGCTTAGAAGAAGTTCTTGACGGGGGGATGGTAACAGGCCGCTAGAGGAAAGTTGCTTGAACCGGGGGGCGCGGGGTAGCAGGCCGGCTAGAGAGAAGTTGGCTGACCGAGGGGGGGGTAGGCAGCCGCTACGAGAAGAAGTTGCTGACCGGGGGGGGGATGGTAGCAGCCGCTAGAGAGAAGGGCTGCTGACCCGCGGGGAAGTAAGCAGGCCGCTAGAGAGAAGTTGCTGACCGGGGGGGTGGTAGCAGGCCCTAGAGAGAAGTTGCTGACGCGGGGGGTAGCAGGCCGTCGCTAGAAGAAGTTGCATGCACCGGGGGGGGCGGTAGCAGGCCGCTAGAGAGAAGTTGCTGACCCGGGGGGGGAGTAGCAGTCCCGTAGAGAGAAAGTTGCTGACCGGGGGGGGTAAGCAGGCCGCTTGAAGAAAGTCTGCTGACCGGGGAGGGGTAGCAGGTCCGCTAGAGAGAAGTTGCTGACCGGGGGGGGTAGCAGGCACGCTAGAGAAAAGTTGCTGACCGGGGGGGGGGTAGACAGGCCGCTAGAGAGAAGTTGGCTGACCGGGGGGGGGGGAGCAGGCAGCAGGACCCGCTCAGCGAGAGAAGTTGGCCTGACCGGTCGGGGGGAAGCGGGGGTAGCAGGCCGCTAAGAGACAGTTTGCTGACCGGAGGGGGGGTAGCAGGCCCGCTAGAAGAAGTTGCTGACGGGGGTAGCAGTCCGCTAAGAGAAAGTTGCTGACCGGGGGGGGGGAGTAGCAGCCGCTAGAGAGAAGTTGCTGCCGGGGAGGTGGTAGCACGGCCGCTAGAGAAAGTTGCTGAACCGGGGGTAGCAGGCCGCTAGAGAGAAGTTGCTGACGGGGGTAGCCAGGCCGCTAATAGAGATAAGTTGCGACCGGGGGTAGCAGCCGCTAGAGAAAGTTGCCTGACCGGGGGGGGGCGGTAGCAGGCCGCTAGAAGAGAAGTTAGCTACCCTGATGGGGTAGAGCGACCGCTGTCAACTGTCAGCCAAGCCCACTGCTGTTAGCCGGCCTTGGGAGAAAGATCCTGTTTCAGACCCTTGGAGGGAGAGCAGGGCCCACCTGACCTTGGCCCCTGAGGATAAGCCCCTGGAGGGTAACCTATTCGCTAGTGTGTGTTCTGGCCATTATTATTTGTTATCTTACTTCGCCTATCTCCCAGCAATGCTAGAAACTACCAGTCTAGTGATATATTTCCAAAAAACTACTTACCATGGATCAAAGGGATTCTTCACAATAAAATGTAATATCTAACTCTTATAGTGCCCGAAAAAAGATGATGTAATAAATAAAAACACAAGATAAAAGATGTTCGCTTGCGGCCTTTCACCATGTCTGATAGCGGGATATGGTGTAAGCTAAAGCTTTAAAATATTTAATGTTACCATAAAATAATATTATATGCAGTATGATAGTTATTGTTAACACTCCTTATCTTCATTAGTATGTCCCTCAAAACAGCGATTAAAAACATCAAAGAGTCTCATAGAGCGTAAACAACCCGGGCCCACTTCGTCATTTATATTCTGCCTAAATCGTTTTTGCTTGTGAGATAGAAATTTTAATGCAAAAGATTTCCAACACGAGTAAGACGCCAAAAAAGCTGCAAAAATACTACCATACGAGGAATTCGGTGCCTTCTCACCTCAAATTGTAGGCGATCAAGTAAACACGAGCCACCTGCTTTCCTGACGTTTCTTACTACTGAGAGTTCTTCGTTTAAAGAATGTCACATTAACATTTTATTATTTGATTGAGATGCCATTTTGCTAAATTTGCATTGAATTAAGTAGTTGTAGAAGTTTAAAACCACCCACAGAGTCAAATCGAAAGTTAATTGATTTGGTTTTGACATCTGCACAAAATAAGGCCCTAACTGTGTATTAGTACGCCTCCTTAACCGATCTTCATTCTCTTTTATCAAAGTTGATGAAAAGTAAGACTTGTTTGACCATTCTGGCGTATACATCAGCCATACACATAGCATACATATTGCCAGCCCGTGAAGGTTTCTCTATTTCCCAACAATTCCTTCATATGACGTTCATCAGCCCAAATACTAAAACTATAGTTTTTCATGAAAATTGAGCACTGTTTGTGAGACACAAAGTGTCAGAAATGTGTCGCAGCCAATTACTCATATTTGTGCACCACGAGCGCGACATTGGACAAGCTTGCAGAGAGGCTGAAAACATTCCCTTAACTAATTTATGCCAAGCATGCTGCTATAGCACTCATTTAAATAAATTCCAGGGACTCTAATGGACTTAGCCCTATTCCACGCTGGGGGGGGGGCAAATTCTTCCCTCTCCATTGTTTTTTCTCTTGCCGCTTCGAAACCGTTAAACTTAGCGTCTGGAAACTTTGTGACTTTTTCTAAAATTAAATGACGCATGTTGTGGCAAAAATCGGACCAGCAGAGTACTTACCATGGCCAGGCTTATGTTTCTGGGAGGGCGTTACCAATGCGATTGTGTGGCGCATACTTAAGTAGTTTTCGTAGTTTGCGGTGCAATAAACGCGTCAGAAGCGTTGTCACTGCAATACACATCACAACTACTTGAATTTTACATATTTTGAAGCAGAGGCGCACTCAGGTCTATAACCTGGGAGGCGAAACCTGCCGTCAAATTAGATCAAACTTTACATAAATAAGATCATACAACGTGCTACGCAAATAGTGCCCCCCACGTTGTTTACCTGGATCCGCCTATGTGAAATATGTCACATTTAACCAATTACATCAAATATGACCACAAGTACCGTTCATATCGTCCCAAACAATCACGAGCAGGACATATTTATTATCAGAAAATCCTCCATTTTGCATACCCATAATTCGCCTATGACTTTTGACTTTGTTACTTTTACTTTTGGTATGTTAAAGAACAGTACATTGCAAGTTCAATAACGTTTTGGGCATGCAAATCCGTCAATTGACAGGACCGCAATGACTTTTCAAGGAACATCACAACTTTTCGTATTTTTTGCACCCTGACTCCCATTTTTTACCAAAAACGAAATTTATAGATCCGGGAAGGAAGATCGTGTCATGACAAGTCGAATAGAGTTAAACCCATCGAAATCGACCAAGCAGTTCTCGAGATCTCTGGGGTGGGGGACAGAATCTGCCCCCCCCCAGCACGTTTAAACGTTATTCTGGCCCAGCACGGAATAGGGTTAAGTACAAAACTGACTGTTGTTTGAACATAGCTTAGCATATTTATTGATATAGGTACCCACGATGTTAGGCTATTCGCTGCATTTGCTGAAGTGTATCTATATTAGGCGGAAAACTGTTCATGGCCCTCTCACTTTTTGGTATTTTTATGTTATAATTTGTTCTTGTGCTTGGTGAGAAACAATGTTGATGGCCAAGGGTTCGCCAAGTCGAGAAGAGACCAAATCTGTCAATAAATCTTCCTTAGGGAGGTTGGCTTTCTCTCAAGACGAGATCAAAGTTTCACTGCCCGACCCCCCACTTTTGTGACGTTCCCTGCATATGACCGGGGAATGAATGGTGAATGAATGCTTGAACTTGACATTTAATAGCAGAAGTCAACCTTGTGTACCAACTTTTAGCTGCCATATAACAATTTATTTTCTTTCAAGTAATCAACACGCGCCCCACGCGTATTTCGGTACCCCACATTATATTTATTGCCACCGGCTAAACTTGGGGAGACACAAGTCAGTTAACAATATTTTTTTCCCCGAAATTCGGTTTGGCATCTTCCATACTTGGTTCCCCAGTATATTTTCAGTTCAAAACAAAAAATATGCAATTTTGATTTTGAGATGAGCAAACATCTAGGGGAAAACAAATCAGAAGTATTAAGCAAATCCGAAGATTTGTTAGAGAAAATATAGATATTGCCTTGGAATTCGGTATGGACAACGCCCACACCAAATTTCAAAGCAATATCGATATTTTTGATTGAAATGTCTTCTTAAGTACTACCCGGCGGAATGTAAAATGCGGAAACAAAAATACACGCGCCCCACTGGGGTATTCAGCCGAACACGATGAGGGTCATATTATGCCCCTTGTTTTCTTCCGAACCAATAACCACAACGAGACACGCAAGGCGGCAATAGAAAGCCCACAAAAAAGGCATGACATGACGTCATTAAAACGTCATTTTCTTCTAACGTACTGTACTACATAAATGTAACCGCAATATTGGAGGAAGATGTATAATTGATGTAGCATAAGGCATCTATTTAAAGTGTCACGTTGATATCTATTATCTATCATATTTTCAAAATATTGAGAATGTCCGGTAGGGAGATAAATGTTGCCCCTAAAGGCGGGGTTCGGGTTCATTAAGTACCCACATCTTAAGGCACAAAGAACTAACTCAACGATATAGGGTTAAAAGTGACATCTAATTTGACTAAATAGTAAATTTAGTTCCATATCCTTTGGAACAAATTCAGCAAAAACAAAGTAAGTCAGTTTCTTGGGGGGGGGGGACGTCCCCCTCTAAATTTAGAACTAGGGGGACGTGTCCTCCTCCGACCATCCGCCTCTGGCGCTCATATATACGATACATATTATCCGTTCCTGTTGGTACCGAGACTTGAAGTGAGGTTAAAATACCACGCCAGGATCCAAGAGCGCTAGTTGCGGGTGACTAGTCCCACTTGAATGCCCGATTTCGTACATTTGGCTACCACCGGTGCAGAGTTGTTAAGACGACGGCATTTATCCTGTATAGCATTCATCTAAAGCAGTCGTGCTGTACACGATCAATACAAAACGTTACCTGATTCAACAGGGCACCGCGACATGAGAGAGATCACGCCCTTAGCAAATTCATTTTCATCAGAGACACCTCGTGAAATCACTGGAGCCACAGCTGAAGTGCTCTTTCATCTTCTCTTTGAACGAGTGCAACAGCTTGAAGTCGTTTTTCACGGAGTTTCATTTATGTTTCGCCAGCCCGATATATCCATCACGCTCTTGTCATGCTATCACATGCAATTTCTCACCGGAGGAAACAACAGGTGGTTAAATCGCCTTCGTCAAATGTCTTGGTTAGTGCCGAATTCAGTAGCATTTTGCAGGATGTTAAAAATATCGCCGATCATTTGTCTCGAGCCCAGTTGTCGTTGTCGTTGGCTGGTAATCGGGGGGAGGGAAGCGGCATTTTCGGTGCTCCACATTCCAGCATAATATATATTGTAACGCTGTCAACAGACACAATGCTAAAATTAGTCTCTTGTGCATTTTTTAATCCAAGGCCGCGATATAACACCCAAGACTTTATCGATATTTTTACAAAGCATTATGATTCTGAAGGCCGTTCATGGAAGAGTTAGATTTTCCTGTATTAGTTGTCGGAGAATCTACACCCCAACTGTCGGTCCGTTGGCACAGTTCCCACGGGCCTGTCAGCTGAGTATCTCTGACAGATGTCCCTCCAGGTGTCTCTTCTCCCGAGGTCAGCGACCTGAGTCCGCTGGCAGCTGATCCCCCCCCCTCCCCTCCGCCCCTGTCGCCGGTGTGTCTCGCGGCCCGCGGTCACGCGAGGCTGTCGCCAGCGGCGCTGACACGCCAAGAACGCGCCGGGTCGCCTCGGAGGGTGCCGACGATGGGCTGCGAGCCCCCGCCAGTCAAAATACTCCCCCCTCCAACCCCGCCACACCACCGGCCAAACCAGCACTGCCGCCGGCACGGCTGGCTGGCTGGAGACGGCCGCCTGCAGCCCGATTTAGGGGTGGGCAGTAGAGGCGGGCACGATCACGTGGCGACCTGTCGGACCATGAGACAGCAGCTATCAACAGGGCTGTAGTGGTTGAGTCAACACTGGTTTATTATGGAGACAGGCTGGATAAGCTGTGGCCCTGGACAGTGATACAAACTGCTTTGATCTTGCTGACGAATGCGCACGTGATTCGTGGCATAGTCATGTGAAATACATTGGCAGTAGGTATAAGGTACATATCTACGGGTGTGATGTGCCAAAGGTGATGAGACTTTGAGTCACTTGTGACGTTTCGCATTAGCTTCAGTGGTTTTCCCAGGTATATCGTCATCTGTCAAAATAGCGTAGCGCTCGATTACGTTTCGGACAGAAGCCAGCACTTCGTTGGGTAATTGGGTGTTAAAAAACGTGAGCAGTAGAAGGTTCTCTCGTTGGCCTAAATTCGAATAAAAAATACTTCACTCATCTGTTTTTGCATGGCTATTGAAGTGGTATGGAAGATTGATTCTCAAATAAAGGGTAAATACTCTATATCAGATAAATTCAGCCTTTGGGGGAATGACGACTGAGCAGAACAGTGATAAATTATAGCTGACTCGACTGATGGTGGCACACATACACAATGTTCGCACATCTATCATATTGCTTACTGTCATTACATAATTGCAAGAAGCATTAAACAAATGAATGATAAATCATGGCCAGCTTTATGTAATGGCTTATGTGTCGTTATATGATGAAGACCACTGCTTCATGCTAAGGCCATCAGTACCCATCTTTACTTATATTCCTTTCCCTAGATGGCACTAGTCATAAACGCCTGAAGTTATGCTGTGCCGTATAGCATGAAGCCGACAACTATTGTCTGCGCGGGGGAGGGGCAAGGGTAACGTGTACTTCTGGTAATCGAAGAAGATAACCATACCCTTGACTCTGCAAACCACTGGTAAAGCACAACTAGGATAGATATTTTGCCTATTTCCCCTGTATGCTTGCTGGTTAATTTATTAAGCGGGTAATTTCATTTTTAAGATAAGAAAGTATATATTTTTATATTATATATATATATATTATTATTATATATACCTTACTGGATTAGGATAATAATCTATACTATTATATATATATATGTAGCTACTATAACATATAAACATATATATATATTATATTATATATATATATGATCTATTAATGATATATATATAATAATAATATATATATATTATATAACATATAATATATATATATATATATAATATATAATATATAGTATATATTAATATATAGTATAGTATATATTAATGAGAACTGAATACCCCTTAATCTAACACCGCATGAAATAATGTTATAGACTCCTGGGTTTTGTAGCTAGGGGGGGGAGCAGTTATTTGTGGTTTACAGCCATGACTACTTCCACCCTTCTTTATATCACCGAATCTAACACCAAAACTACCTCTTTTCGTATATTATTTTACTTTTGTTTTCCTTTTTCTTTTTGGGAGTGCTGCGTAGTAGTGTCAGTTTCATAAAACTTTTGTCGAATATCCGACCAATATCCAAGACCATGGTCGGCTGTTGGTCCGATCCGGCCCAAAATAATTGTTTGTTCTAAATTTGCCCGTAAGCAGAAACAGTCACCAATGTTTAAGTTATCCTACCTATATTTACCTGACGGCTTACTACTATAAATAAGTTTGATGTAAAGTACCTGTGGCATACTTTCGTTTTAAAAAGGTAACTAAGTGATTTTCGCGACAAGCTTTCCTTGGGCATTTGATGTCCGAAACGACCAAAGAAATATGCTCATGTCCGTCCAAAAACCGAATCGGTCTTCGGACAAATTCGTAATTCCTAAAATGATTGTACCGATAAGCGCCACTAGTGACGCAGCATGTTCTCTTTTGTTCTCTGGTGTTAGCGTGGTGTCGTGCGTCGTTAGGATCGAGCAAAGAGCGGGGGCACCCCTGGTCACCTATTAATAGGTGGCGGTGTATT
The DNA here is from genome assembly GCA_014673585.1 of Semibalanus balanoides. NCBI lineage: Eukaryota > Metazoa > Arthropoda > Thecostraca > Balanomorpha > Balanidae > Semibalanus > Semibalanus balanoides. The sequence continues at coordinate 7,633 of VOPJ01016202.1, read as the reverse complement.
AAAAAAGGACGTATTCTCCACTGACAGGCTCTGTCAAAGCACTGAAGCACAGTCACTGCCAACGCCGATCACCGTCACTGGCCTGCGTCAGTCATCAGTCCGTCCCTCCTATTTCCTGCTCCTGCTCCGTGTCACTCCTGCGTCAGTCATCAGTCCGTCCTCCTAATTTCCTGCCCTGCTCCGTGTCACTCCTTCGCATCAGGTCATCAGTTTTCCGTCCCTCCCTTTCCTATTTCCTGCCTCCTGCTCCGTACTCCTGCGTCAGTTTAGTTCAAGTGGCGCGTCCCTCCTATTTCCTGCTCCTGCTTCCGTGTCACTCTGCGTCGAAGTCATCATGTTCTGTCGTCCCCCTCCTATTTTCCTGCTCCTCGCTCCCGTGTCCACTTCCCCTGCGTCAGTCATCCAGGTCGTTCCTCCTATTTCTGCTCCCTGGCTCCGTGTCGCCTTCTCTGTTCAGTCATCAGTCGTCCTCCTATTCCTGCTCCTCTGCTCCGTGTCACTCCTGCGTCCCAGTCATCAGTCCCGTCCCTCCTATTTCCTGCTCCTGCTCGCGGTGTCACTCGCCTGCGTCAGTCATCAGTCCGTCCCCTCCTATTTCCCGCTACCTGCTCCGTTGTCACTCCTGCGTCAGTCATCAGTCCGTCCTCCTATTCCTGCTGCCTGCCTCCGCTGCTCACGGGCTGCGTCAGTCATTCAGTCCGTCCCTCCTATTTCCTGCTCTGCTCGTGTACACCCGTTTTTTTACTGGCGTCAGCTCATCAAGTTCCGTCCTCCTATTTCTCCTGCTCCTCCCTGCTTCCGTGTCACGGCTGCGTCAGTCATCGGCCAGTCCGTTCCTCATTTCCTGCTCCTGCTCCGTGCCACCTGCGTACAGTCATCCAGCTCCGCCGCTCCCTCCTTTTCCTGCTCCTGCCCGTGTCACTCCTGCGTCAGTATCCAGTCCGTCCGTCCTAATCTCCTGCCCTGCTTCGTGCACTCCTCGCCGTCAGCTCATGCAGTCCGTCCCGTCCCTATTTCCTGCTCCTGCTCCGTGTCACTCCTGCGTCAGTCATCAGTCCGTCCCTCCTATTTCCTGCTCCTGCTCCGTGTCACCCCTGCGTCAGTCATCAGTCCGTCCCTCCTATTTCCTGCTCCTGCTCCGTGTCACCGGGCTGCGTCAGTCATCAGTCCGTCCCTCCTATTTCCTGCTCCTGCTCCGTGTCACTCCTGCGTCATCATGCATAGCTCCCGTTCCTCCTATTCTCCTGCTCGCCTGCTCCGTGCCATCTTACGCGCTCAGTCTCAGTAGTGCCGTCTCCTACTTCCTGCCTCCTGCTGGCCGTGTCACTCCTGCGTTCAGTCTCAGTCCCGCTCCTCCCTATTTCCTGCTCCTGCTCCGTGCCACTGGCCTGTGTCATGTCATCAGTCGCGTCCTCCTATTTCTGCCTCCTGCTCCGTGTCACTCCTGCGTAGTCTCAGTCGCGTCCCTCCTTTTCCTGCTCCTGCTCGTGTCACTCCTGCGTCAGTCATCAGTCCGCTCCCTCCTATTTCCTGCTCCTGCTCCGTGTCCACTCTGTGTTCAGTCATCAGTCCGTCCTCCTTTTCCTGCTCTGACTCCCGTGTCCACTCCTGCGTCAGTCATCAGTGCGTCCCCACTCCTATTTACTTGCTCTGCTCGCGTGTCACCGTGGCTGCGTCAGTACATCGTCCGTTCCTCCTATTTCTAGCTCCTCGCTTCCGTGGCCACTTAGGGTGGCCTGGGTCAGTGCATGCAGTCCGTCCCTCCTATGTTCCGTGCTCCGTGCTCCGTTGTCACTCCTGCGTTTCAAAGCATCGTCGTCCCTCCTATCTCCGCTCCCTGTTCCGTGCCACTGCCACGCCTGCGTCAGTCATCAGTCCGTGCCTCCTTATTTCCTGCTCCTCTCCGTGTCACTCCTGCGATTCAGTCAATCAGTATCCGTCGCTCCTATGCTCGCTGCTCCTGCTGCCCGTGCCTCCTGCGTCAGGTCATGTCAGGTCGTCCCTCCTATTTGCCTGCTCCTGCTCCGTGTCACTTGCCTGGGCGTGCGCCAGCTCAGTCAGTCCGTCCTCCTATTTCCTGCTCCTGCTCCGTGTCACTCCTGGCGTCAGTCATGCAGATTCCGTTGCCTTCTATTTTCCTGGCTCCTGCTCCGTGCCACTCCGCTCATCATTCAGTCCGTCCTCCTATTCTGCTCCTGCTCCGTGTCCCTCCTGCGTCAGTCATCAGTCCGTCCCTCCTATCTCCTGCTCCTGCTCCGTGCCACTCCTGCGTCAGTCATCAGTCCGTCCCTCCTATTTCCTGCTCCTGCTCCACGTGTCCACTCTGCGTCGTCCATCGCATCAGTCCCCGTCTCATTCTTCCTGCTCCTCGCTCCGTGTCACTCCAGCGACAGTCATCCAGCTCCCGTTCCCTCCTAGTTTCCTGCCTCCTGCTCCGTGCACTACCTGCTGTCATCACCTCAGTACCGTCCTCCTAATTTCTGCTCCGCTGCTTCCACTGTCACTCCTGCGTCAGTCATCACGTCCGTCCTCCTCAAGTTCTCCTGCTCCTGCTCGTGTCACTCACTGCCGTGCAGTCATCCAGTCCCGTCGCTCTCCTATTTCCTGCTCGCTGCTCCGTGTCACCGGGCTGCGTTTCCAGTCATCAGTGCCGTCCTGCCTTGTCCCTGCTCCTGCTGCCGTGTCACCGGTCTCGTCAGTCATCAATTGTCCGTCCCTCTATTCTTGCTCCTGCTCGTGTCACTCCCTGCGCTCAGTCATCAAGTCCGTCCCTCCTATTTTCCTGCTGCCTGCTCCGTGCTCCCCCCTAAGCGTCAGCTCACAGTCCGTCCCTCCTATTTCCCGGCTCCCTGCTCGTGTCACTCTCGCATAGCAGTCATCCAGCTCGTCCCTACTATTTCCTGAATGCCTGCTCCGTGTCACCACACTCCTGCGTCCATCATCTTCGCCAAGGTGCCGTTCCTCCTATTTCCTGCTCCTGCTTTCCGTTCAGCTCCTGTCGTCAGTCATCAGTTCCGTCCTCCTATTTCCTGCTCCTGCTCCCGTGTCACCTGCGTCAGTCATTCAGTCCGTCCCTCCTATTCATCCTGCTCCTCTGCCGTGTCCTTGCCTGCGTCAGTCATCCAGTCGTCCCTCCTATTTCCTGCTCCTTGCTCCGTGTCACTTCCTGCGTTCAAGTCATCCACGTCCGTCCCTCCTATTCTCCTGCTCTGCTCCGTGTCACTACCTGCGTCCAGTCATCAGTACGTCCCTCCTATTTCCTGCTCCTGCTGCTGTCCGTGTACTCCTGCGTCAGTCATCAGTCTGGGGGGAGGGTGCCCGTTCACTCCTAATTTTCTGCTCCGTGTCACTCCTGCGTCAGTCATCAGTCCGTTCCTCCTATTTCCTGCTCCTGCTCCGTGTCTGTATAACGCCTGCCAAAGCACGCCAAAGGAGGGCTCGGCAGCCAGGTCCGCCGGCAGCGCCCCTTCGGATGACTGGCATCTGACCAACGTCGCTGTCGGCTATCTGGCAAACTGTGCCCCTTGACCTCGATCTGGCCGGGTCGGGCCGGGCCAGGCTGGGCCGCGCCGCTGGCCGGCAGCCGCAGTGACGCATTCAGTTTGGCAGCGTGAAGCCAAACGGTGACCGTTTTAGCATCCATCAGCGGCGTTTCACTGCTGTCATCTGACAGTGACACTGAGAAGTGAAATGGGTCACGGTAAACGCTGGCAGGTGAAAGCCAAGGCCGTCACAGACGGGGTACAATAACGCTCGGTACATCGAGAGAAATGGGGAGAAGAGTAGAGCGAAAGCTACTGCGGATATTTGGCTGTCTGAGAACAGCAGCGGGGGATGCCTGACTCATAATCCCAATCAGCAGCGTCACTCACAGACCGCTGCCTGACCTTGAACGAACCGCCAAGGGCACACTGGGGACGACACTCTTCTAATCCACCTCCATATCCCGCGCCTCGCGAGGATGAGTCCCCAGCGGCATCTCCAGGTTCGATGCGCCGTGTCGTGCAATATGTGGGTTACCACGGGGAACATGGGACTGTGCCACGTCAGCAAGGCTTGACTGATCAGGTCCCTGGCGGCAGGGTCGGGTGGGAAGAGATGTATGAGATGGTGGGAAGGGGATGATAGATGGTGGGAGAGGAGGTATGCGGGGGTGGAAGGGGATGAACGGGACGGTGGGAGGGAGATGACGTGATGGTGGGAGGGGATGGACGGGACGGTGGGAAGAGGATGGACGGACGGAGGGGGGATGACGGGATGGTGGGGAGGGGATGACGGGAGCGGTGGGGAGGGATGACTGGATTGGTGGAAGAGGGATTGATGAGATGGTGGGGAAGAGGATGAGGGAACGGAGGGGATGACGGGATGGTGGGGAGGGGATGACGGGATGGTGGAAAAGGGGAATGATGAGATGGTGGGGAGGGGAATGACGGGATGGTGGGGAGGGGAATGAGGGTACGGTGGGAAGGGGATGCACGCGGAATGGTGGGAAGAGGATGACGGGGCGGTGGAGAGGGGATGACGGGATGGTGGGGAGGGATGACGGGGATGGTGGGAAGAAAAGGATGACGGGGCGGTGGAAGGGGATGACGGGAATGGTAGGGAGGGGATGACGGGACGGTGGGGAGGGGAACTGACGGGATGGTTTGGGAAGGGGATGACGGGATGGTGGGGAGGGGAATGGACGGGATGGTGGGGAGGGAATGACGGGATGGTGGGAAGGGGATGACGGGATGGTGGGAAGGGGATGATGAGATGGTGGGAAGAGGATGACGGGACGGAGGGGGATGACGGGATGGTGGGGAGGGGATGACGGGATGGTGGGAAGAGGATGACGGGACGGTGGGGAGGGGATGACGGGACGGAGGGGGAGGGGATGTTGATGATCACAGGTGACGCAATACTGGAGACGGCCCAGAACATTGGTCGTGGTTTATAGGGCTTTAAGTGTGACGTCGAGGTTCCAACAGCTGACTGCGCTAGTGCTTAAGATATAGGGGATTCACTTTGGGCCTCAATTCTGATACACTTATTGTTTTTTGGCGCCCAAAAATATGTTATGCAGTAAAACAAGATGCATATCTTCATTTTCATCCATGTTATCTGCATTGATGTTAGGGAGTTATAAAGAAAAGTGGAAAACTTCGGTGGGCTACTAAGTAAAATCGGTGTTTCGTATGCATAAATTGTCTAGTCACAAAATGAAACAAAATCATTAACATAAAACCGAGCGTTTTATGCACGAACTCTCTTGTCACAAAATGTAATATTGCAAATCAAAACGTAGTTACTTGTGTTGCAATAAAATAAAACAAATACAAAATGATAAACACAGGTATCAGCTGCAAATAGTTTAGTAGTCTAGAAGTGAATGCCAGTTCTCTAGAAATTCCAATGTATTATAGAATGGAATGAAATGAAAAATATGATAGAGGACTTGGTAATACAGTGAAGTTGGCACGAAAACTGACAGCAGCATAGGCGTAGGAGCCGGGGGTGGGGTCAGGGGGGGGGGCAACTGCCCCTCAACATTTTCGGATTTTAACATTACGCCTATGGACGTTGTATGGAAAGAATCGACTTCAAAATGCCTTTTGCCCCCCCCCCCCTTACTTCAAATGAGTTCCTACGCCACTGGACAGCAGGTACCCCACAATCGTTGCTCCTGATGAAACTCTTCAACGTGAGCGCAGTCAGCTGTTGGAACCAGGAGACGTCATCACTTAAAAGCCTTATAAACCGTCACGATAGTGTCCAGCAGACACAGGCCATGCCCCCAGGCGTTTTGACGGTTGACCTTTGCATGAGCGTGGCGGCGACGGGCGATATGCTATAGCACTTCTGCACATTGCAAACTGTTGCTCTGTGCTTACTTTTTTCATGTGCAAGTTCTTTTCGTCCATCGAAGTATCAGAACAACGTGAAAATAACCAAAGATCCTTCGGAATCCTGGATCCGGGGTTCAGGGATCCAAAATGCATCCTATGCTATTTTCTAACGTTTTTGATAGACAAACAAACAAAACAGGCACATACAATAGAGAGGATTCCAGACGCAAAAAGTTGCAACGCATATTAGTGCTGTAATGCCGTTATCGTTGTCAGAATCTTGATTCCAAGTTTGAGGTGTCTGGGATCCGAGCCCATGTCTAGACTGCCCACTGTGACTAACCTTGATCGGGAGAGGATCGGTTGGGGGTGGCTGGCTGGCTGGCTGGCTGGCTGGCTGGCTGAGAGAGACGGAAAATAACCGGCGATGAGTGCTGGACCGCGTTGCTAAGTTGACTCAAAGCTGACGAGACTATGATGAAAGCATGAGGGGTTGATAAAAGACAGATGGAGCTGAGGAATTTTGATTTCGTGTTTATATTTCGTTCTTGCACTTACCTGTGATGGTCAATTGTTTACATGTCAACTGTTGATTAATTGTCCATGTGTTTGAGGATCGAACCGTTATGCATAATAACCGTCTTCGAAATCCGTAAATAATGCAACTCAACTACACGGGTTGAATGCACAGGCCATAGCTGTGCATGGCTGCATTACATTACAAACTTTTTTAAGTTTCTGCTGAAAACTGGCAATGAGAGCTGTGACTGCCTTCTCGACCGGCGATGTCTTGGAACAAGATGAACGGTACAAGAGCACAATTGTCCCGCGTTTGGGAGTACAATATTGTCCCACCCAGTCACTATGCGAAGGCCGATCCGGAGGCCGATCCGGAGCTGGCCCGATACCTGCACCACGTGCTGGCTGTCAAGACGGGAGCAGCGTGGTGGGGAGTCGAGGCGCCATGTGTTGGGTTGTGTCGAGGATCTGAGATGGAGACCTAGCCATCCCCAGCTCGGCAGAGGAGACATCCTCTCTAAATACCTGCACATGCCTGTGTATTATGAATGTGTGGTATTAGTGTGTTATTAATGAAATGAAAGAGTATAATTACATTCAAGCAAAGTACGAACAAGATTTATGAAGTTTTAATAATTACAGTGACGCGTAAGTTTGAATGGTCCATATTTGTTTAAGTATCTTTCAATTGTATTGCTTTCAGTTAAATAAATTAGCAAACTTCCCAATGCTCCACCGGAGTTTGACATTCGTGCCTTGCAACGATTAATAACAGGTTATGAAAAGCACAAGTTAGCTTAAGCTCAGTGTTTTAATTACAAAATATATACACCTCATTTATATGAATATATAAATCCATGCTGTTCTTGGCATCTGCAAATGCCGAGAGCTAAGCTTGTTGCCAAGACAGGGTGGGGGGAGTTAAACCTCTCCAGCATAAATCAACTCCATCGTACCTTTCGACAGCATCATATCTCCACATTCCTAGGCTTAGGCAACTGTGCTCACTTGGCGTGTTTCCGATCTTGATCCATGATGTTGGGACTGGTGTTTTGAAAGGAAACTGTTCACCTTGACAGATCTGATGATAGTTGTCAGTCAAATACTTGATAGTGGGCATCTGGGCTAAAAAGTACGAATATGACTTTGGTTTGGACCATAGATGGATATATGTGGATAAAAAGTAAGTTTCTCTTGGTATGGCACGTGACGTCATACACAGTGGCGCACGCAGGGGGGGTCAAAGGGGTCAGCTGACCCCCCCGAAATTTCTGAGGGGGCCCGCA
>VOPJ01016201.1:0-27749 GCA_014673585.1 Semibalanus balanoides | reverse complement strand
GGAAGTTTAGCAGTCGGGTGGGCGTGTTTGGTTTCAGCCAGGTCTCTGTTACAGCGATGACATCAAACCAGTGTACCTATAGCATACATATATACCGAACTGTAACACACAGCTGGTAATAGTGTAAATGGTTTGAAAGCAGCAAGAAGCAGTACGACTTTTATGCGCATAAATGGTCCCTGTGTATACGGAGGAGCTTGGGGGAGATGGCTCGGGGAGATGGTCCTGGGTTGGTCCCCACTATTAATTAGCTCTTCGGTCCAGCAAGTTGGGCACCACTGGAGGACCTTCTGGGTGCCGATGTTCGCGTCTTTGCGTTCACGTCTCCCTTTTCGGAGCTCGGCAGACTAACTAACATGTCCGCTAAAAGTTTGTATGAAGGGAGTGGGCCCTGGGGCAAACAATAACTGCCAAGGATAGCCTCTGCCAAACACTTAATGATTTCATTTTCCCCATTTTTCAAATTTGTATAAGTCGTAAACATAACTAATGTCATGTCGCAAAGCGGCGCGAAAATGTTTCATTTTGTACTGATGAGAATTTTGACTGCTGCAGACAATTTTTTTTTTTTTTTTTGGGGGGGAGAAGCACATGGATGGCCCCCTTCGAGGCCTTTGAGGTTTGGAGGAAGGGGGCATGACCTGGTTTGCTTATCCCTGGAACCGCAGTGTCTGCAGGGTTTAATTTCACAATTCATGGTTTTTTTTAATTCAACGATTTTTGATGAACATTCAAAAGATTCAATCGAAGTCAAATCAATAACCAGCCTGAAGCTAAGGTAAACTGCCTGAGCCAAGGGGTTCTAACAATTACTACAGACCCAACACGTTATGATTTGTTCCTTTTTAGCGCCACGGAGTTCCACGACACGGACATTGCTGGTCCTCCCTGACTGCCGCAATAGTAACCAGGGAATGCCACGCCCGACTGGGGACCAGCAGCGTCATCATCATCTTACTGCTATCTCTGTCTCAGAGGAGATGACCTTCCCGGGATGACCGGACGCCCCCTCCCTTCCGCCAGCCCCCCCCCCCTAGAGGCCTTCAGCCTCCACTCCCCACGGTGACGGGGGAGGGGAGGCTCCCCCTCCTACGACTGTGACCGCGAGGGAGGGGAAGGCAACTCCCTCTCTCCTCTATGACTGTGACGCGGAGGGAGGGGAGGCAACTCCTCTTCCCTCTACGACGTGACCCTCGAGGAGGGGAGGCATCCTCCCCTAATGACTGTGACCGTCGGAGGGAGGGGGGAGCACCCTCTCCCCACGATTGTGAACCGTACGAGGAGGGGAGGCACTCCCTCTCCTGTATGACTGTGAACAAGTCCGGAGGAGGGGAGGCCACTCCTCCCCTCTACGACTGTGACCTCGGAGGAGGGGAGGCACTCCTCTCCCCTAACGAAACTGTGAACCGTCGGAGGGGAGGAGGCACTCCTCTCCTCTACGACTGTGACCGTCGGGGGAGGGGAGGCACTCCTCTCCCTCTATGACTGTGACCGTCGGAGGGAGGGGAGGCACTCCTCTCCCTCTACAACTGTGCACCGTCGGAGGGAGGAGGCACCTCTCCCTCTACATGTGACGTCGAGGGAGGGAGGCACCCTCTCCCTCTACGACTGTGAACCGTCGAGGAGGGGAGGCACTACCTCCTCCTCATGAACTGTGAACCGTGCGGAGGGAGGGGAGGCACTCCTCTCCCTCTAGACTTGACGTCGAGGGAGGGGAGGCACTCCTCTCCGCCTCGTACGATTGTGACCGGCGGAGGAGGGGAGGCACTCCTCTCCTCTAACGACTGTGACCTCGAGGGAGGGGAGCACTCCTCTCCCTACGACTGTGACGCGGAGGGAGGGGGAGCACTCCTCTCCTCTACGACTGACCGCGAGGGAGGGAGGGCACTCCTCTCCTCTATGACTGTGACCGTCGGAGGGAAGGGAGGCACTCCTCTCCCTCTCTGACTATGACGGCCGCAGCAGGTGTCGGACAGACCGGTCGTTCCGGCGCATGGCTCGGCGGGGCGTCGCGGGGCAGTCATCCATTGCGCCGTCGTCCGGTAGCCGTCTGAGAGGGGTGGCCGCCGACTGCCGCCCGTCGCCTGCCGGCGCTCGGCGGCTCCCTCATGTGCGACTCATCAGCGAGCGGCCCCAGCACCGACCGGCCATCAGACCGCCGACGATGGATAGCTCCCCGACCGTCCGTCGGCCGCGACGCGCTCCGCGACGGCCGTCCGCCCGCGAGCCGCCGCCGCCGCCGCCGCCGACGACACAGCTGGAATGGAAACACAAATCGGCGGAATGGACTGCCGAGCGCTGTGCGCTGATGACGCGCTGGCGTAGGAATTTAATCAGTCTGTCGAGCATTGGTGCGAGGTAACGAACAGCCCCAGCGGGTTGGTAATGAGTGACGCCTGCGGCGGAAATGGCGCCGTTGTCCGACTGCGGCGTAGACGCTCGGTTCATGTGGAGGAACGGGAATGGTGTGGCAGGAGTTTCTGGTCTCTTAACGGCCAGGTGACGTAGTTAGAGCTCACCAGGAGACTGTGTCGAGACATGCTATAACACAGCAATTGTTTCATCAACGCTGCATCATGTCCGTGCAATCGCCAAATTGTGCGACTGGTATGTGTTAGGCGTTCCATTGGCTAAACGTCTAATCTTCGCCACAGTACATGTCCACCGTACTTAACCCATACGTCGAAACCTCTTCGCAATCGAGTATCCTGCATCAAGCGCAAACCACCTTTAATTCCTGCTCGCTCAGTGACCATTCCGTCCATCCTCACATAAACAAAAACGCTCCCGGCACATATGCGACACTTTCCGTACTTAAAACCAAGCTCAAACCACCTCCAGTTGTAGCATGATATTGTTCATTGACCATGTGTTCTGTCCGCAGATCTACATTGACGGTCCGTACGGCACGCCATCCAGTCACATTTTCCGCGCGCAGCACGCGGTGCTGATCGGTACCGGCATCGGCGTCACACCGTTCGCCTCCATCCTCCAGTCGATCATGTACCGCTACTGGAAAGACCGCCACAAGTGTCCTCGCTGCGAGCACGAGTTCACCTCTGAACTGCCCGAGGGCATCAGTAAGCTGAAAAAGGTAGGTTTTCAGGAGGGTGGCGCATGAAGTGGGGGTAGAAAAAGTTGATCTTGAGTGGTGGAACAGTTTGTGATTTGCTGTAAGCTTATATGTTGAAGGGTCCCGCGGAAAATGTCGCGGCTTGAATGGCTTTGATCTCGCATTTAATGAAGCAAACATGTTTTCTCAATGTAAATTAATTTGCGACTAGTTGCTACGCAGTCACTTTGATCGCTTCTTGTAGGTAAATGAAAGTAACTTATATTAGCCTGCTTAGCCAATAACACATCCCATAGATAACTGTAGTTACTACAGTTATCTATGCACATGCGAATTCGATCGTTCAAGGACCAAAGTAACAGTTTTAAGTAACGTCATTCGTTTCACCTCAGGGAGCGTAATTCATTTTTGTATAACTTCATAAACATCTGACCTAGTTTCTAGTAAGGAATTTATGGCACATTATATTGTTATAACGACGCCGACTGCCCCGCACTTGGCAATGACCTCAGTGGTCAGTCTAAGTCCGCTGTAAGTGTCCTGCACAGTGGGCCACTGCCCCGCAGCAGCGGTGGCGGTGGCTGCAGCTGTATTTTCGTGTGCGGTGGTGGCGGTCTGCTGGCCTGGCTTTATTGGCGGTCCGCCTGATCGATGGGCCACGTGCAGTGTCGGGCTGGTCGGGCTGGTGAGCGGGGCGCAGAGGGAAGAAGGCGTATTCCGCTCTGCTGTCCGACAGCGCTGAGTGATGAACGGCCGGCCAAGTTAAACAAAACGTGACGAATGGTGCTGCGAAGGTGATGGCCTGACAATGTCTCCCGTGCATGACTCAGGCGAGCTATTGGAGACGCAAAGTTATTTCGGCGGTGGCAGGCCATCACATGAGCAAAATCGATCAGGAGGGAAGTGTCTTTTTTAATATGATCAGCTTATCACGTAACCGCTTCAATATTCCACCGTTATTGGGAAAATTACAGTCGTCATGAATGACAAACGCTGTTTTTCTGCTTAGACGCACATTTTTCGCCTTTTGGCGTTTGTTGCCTTTGTTCTGTTTTCCTTCTGTCGCCTCGGTATTTCACCGTGTTCTGCCCATTCATCTCCATAATCTCCGTAATCTTCCCGGTCAACTACTTCCGCACTACGTTCTCCTGCTGGTGTCCTCATCGTTACAAGTTTTGCTCTCGCTGTCATGGCTATCATGTTGCATTCTCTAACGCCCGTGCCTTCCAGCATTTACAACGCCCCTGACCTCCACCGCCACCATTCCTGACCTCCACCGTCACCATCCTGACAACTCCACCGTCACCATTCCTGACCTCCACCTCACCATCCGAACCTCCACCGTCCACTATGCCCTGACCTCCACCCGCACCGATTCCTGACTCCACCGTCATCCCCCCCCATCCTGACCTCCACCTCACCATCCTTGACCTCCCCAGTCACCATTCTGACCTCCACCGTAACCATTCCTGACCTCCACGTCACCATTCCTGCCTGGCACGTCAACATCCTTGACCTCCACCGTCACCACCTGACCTCCACCGTCACAAATTCCTGACCTCTACCGTCAACCAATTCCTACCTCCACCGTCACCATCCTTGGGACCTCCACCGCACCAATCCTTACCTCGCACCGTCACCATTCCTGACCTCCACCGTCACCATTCCTGACCTCCACCGTCACCATCCTTGACCTCCACCGTCACCATTACTGACCTCCGCCGTCACTATACCTGACCTCCACCGTCACTATGTCTGACCTCCACCGTCACCATTCCTGTACCTCACCCTCCCTGCCTTCACTGTCCCTTGTCTCCACCGTCGCCATTCTGGTCCCTCACCGTCCCTGTCCCTGATATTCACCATCACCATTCTGGTCCATCACCGTCCCTGTATTCACTGTCTCTTACATTCACCGCCACCCATTGCGGTCATGGAGGGTGGAAGTCAGAGTTGATGGACCACATCCGATGGTAGACGATAGAGACCACCACTGTCCCTGACCCTTTCATCGATGGTCCACCTGCCGTTTTCTCTACACTTGTATTGACCTCACCGTCTGCTGCGCCGCAGGTCGACTTCTTTTGGATCAACCGTGACCAGCGATCGTTCGAGTGGTTCGTGAACCTGCTGTCACAGCTAGAGATCGAGCAGGCCGAGCAGGGCGGCGTGATGGACCGCTTCCTCGACATGCACATGTACATCACCTCCGCCCTGCAGAAGACGGACATGAAGGCCGTGGGTCTGCAGCTGGCCCTCGACCTGCTGCACGAGAAGGTCAGTACCGCCCGACTTCGGATAGGAGATGAGACGTATGGGTGGCGTGAAAACGGGCAAAACACCAGCACACGAGGCATAGCAAGTTGAACGCCAAACGAGGCATTCACTTTGCCTTGTAGTGTTTCATACTGGCAATGTCTCGCCTGCGTTGCTCTTCGTCTTACCTTCCCTATACTGCTTCTGCTTCTGATGTGTCGCAGTGTCGCATGACCGCTATTATGGCGATATTACCGTGGGAGTACATGGGACTATGAAGATGGACGCGACAGTCAGAACGGCAGAATAAGAGGAACAATAGGCAGCACAATAATCTGCACAGGAAAATGCAGTACTAATTGACGGCATATCAGTCAACATAGGGCAGCTAGATAGATGATTCTGATGTGTAAAGGAAATGCATTGGTGAGCCTGGCGTCACGTAAGAAGACTGTCAAACTAGTGAACGCAGGAACCTAGTGAATCACTCCTTGTAATATAGCTGGGAGAGCTTCTGACCTTGGTTTGTGTTTGACCCGCAGGAGAAGCGTGATCTGATCACGGGCCTGAAGACCCGTACGATCGCTGGCCGGCCCAACTGGAACAAGGTGTTCCGCCAGATCCAGGAGCAGCGCAAGGGCAAGGTGACGGTGTTCTTCTGCGGCCCTCCGCAACTCTCCCGCACTCTGCGCTACAAGTGCGACGAGTTCGGCTTCAAGTTCCGCAAAGAGAACTTCTAGGGCTCTCGATTTGGAAGAGAACCCAGACAGGTTTGCGGAGGGAAGTTCGCTGAGAAGGGGAGTGACCGGAGGCCGGCTTAACGGAATGCCGAGATGTAGCAGAGCGGAGCAGGATTGCTCCAGAGTGCAGAGAGGACGTTGCTTCGTGCTTTAGGGTGGACCGAGTGGGAGGTATGGCGCTTTGAAGGCAGTGAGGGCGGTACACGCTGGACAGAGGACGGGGGCAGCGTGTGTTCTGTCGATTACGGGACAGAAGTTCTGTCGGCCACAGAAGCCGCCCGGCTCACGGCAGGGGTCTGGGATCAAAGGAATATTATATACAGACACCTCGTAGAGGGCCCATGAGGCACTCAATGCTTTAGTGATGCGTGACGCTTCCAGGTTAGCTGGTGAATATGATGCAGGACATTCCGATACGCATATCAGCTGGAGAAGCTTAGAATTGAAGATTAGGTACTTTGTGAATATGTGCTTAGGCGATCTGTGCATTTCCTAGATGGTTGACGGATTGCTGATGGCTTGAGAATGTATTGATATTCTGTGTACATTTGTCTTAATTTAGTGTGAAGGGCCTAGGTCCATGTTTCCGAAAATTGATAGTGTTACAATGACCGTATGTTAACCGATGTCGCCTATATCCTCGTTTACCTGCCTATGTCAAGTTGTGACTGTTTTAGTACTTAACGAAATATACCATACTCCAAAACACCGTTCTGTGAAGCGTGAAAGCTGTCAATAACACTTAAGATTTGACTAACTTTCACATTTGATGCCTGGAAACTGAACTCGGCGGCTGTTCGGATAGCTCAACCTGTAGCACGTTGGGCTCGGAACCCATGAGTACCGGGTTCTCGTCTGGCTATGTAGCACGTCGGGCTTGGAACCCATGAGTTCCGGGTTCTCGTCTGGCTATGTAGCACGTTTGGCTTGGAACCCATGAGTTCCGGGTTCTCGTCTGGCTACTGGCGAGTCCTCCGGTTGCTCCGCTTCGGTCGGCTTGGAAGTAGAGTTCGACATGGCTGCACTTTTCCTTGGCCTAGCCGCCACACAGCCATGGCATCACAGCCACAGCCAGCCACAGCCACTCCCAAATGTCAATGGCTGGCCGTTGGCCAGCCGTGAGGATTTTTTAAAATTAATGATATGTCATTAATTCCAGTCTTCTGTTATGGCAACAAGCCAATTTTTTAAGATCATAATTGGTTTGATAAAATTTATTAAAAAGTTAGACTATGCAGCCACAGCCGTAGCCACAGCCATGATCTGGATATTTTCCAGTCCAGCCCACCCCATTAGCCATTGGGCTCGGCCAGCCATGGGGATAGCCGCCACATGCAGAATTCTACTAGGAAGACCCGACAATACATGCCTCGACAGTATCATCGCGGTGAAGACCCAGTACCACTTGCAGGCAAAATAGCACAATCATGCTATTCACAATTTGCTCCAGTAATTGTACTATGCCAACGGGAGCATGTCGCCGACATCAAACGAAGCCCTTAAGTAACATGTGCTTGAAGAAAATCTCACACCGCACGCCCGGCCAATGACAATAAACAAACCCATGCGAAATCTTTCTAGTTCTGGTAGCAAAATCTCTCTGGCGAACAATTGTTCCGCCGGAATGATCTTGGCGAATTTGGAATATCTTAGCAACTATAGTGAATCTGGGGACAATGAAGCACATAGCTAAATTCAGAAAAATATACTCTACAGACTAGTGTCAACAACTCCACATGACCCATGTGAGTAGGCACACTCCCTTTAAGTCACGTTTTTTATATGATATATATCATATTAGTGCATGGCCGAGGACTGTTTTCCCATTGACCATGTGCTTAACTGTAGCGGTGTATTAACTGGAGTGTTGATACACTCCAAAGTGATAATACACTGCTGAAGCCTCAGGTTAATGAACCCTTATTGAACTGCTTGAAAAATATTGTATTACTTGTGCTCATTAACAGCAGTATTCGATGCCCCACTAAATCGTTTTTTATGCACTCGTGCATACAGAATTCAGTTTATGACTCGCCTTCGCTCGTTCATAAACTGGATCATTAAAGGGAATTAGTTCACCTTGAAAATGAGAAAACTCAGAAAAAGATAAAAGAAGCAAGAAATTTAAGTATCAATATTACTAGTAAGTCAATAGAAACCTATATTTACGCGGAAAAAGCAAATTAAAATGTCAATTAATTTGGTGATAATTCATATTTCTTTCTTAAGAAATGCAGAATCAGCGTGCTTAGAAGCACGTAATTCATCAAACGTCATCGTATTTGGAGGGATTCGTGGCGCATACAAGACAGTCTTGCCTAATAACTTGGTAAAGATGAGGGAAAATGCAACGCTTTTAGAACACGGAGATTAATTCGAAGTCAAATACGTGCTTATGCATTTATTTATTTGGCGGCGGTCACATAGATAAAAAAACCGCAAATAATACAAATATTCTTTGCCGTTATTTGTGTTTATCCAAGAAGAAGTTTCCGTAGTTCATCTATGGACGTTGAAAGTTGTGTTACATATTTTAACATAGCCTATACCATGTATTCATTTACGACAAATTATCAGTGTATTATTTTGCATAATCAGTGCAGTGAAACGGCGGTTATTCCTGAAACCCATGCACTCAAGGAAGCAAGCAAGATGAAGACGGATTTCGGCCCATCTGTAAGACTAGGTACGTTCTGAATAATTTCGCTGAGAATGTTGCTGAGAATAAGTTTTAAAGACGATTTAAGCATCAAAATCACGATAAATCATCACAAAAGTTTATTCTTGCAATCCAGGAAATGAGGTACTGCAACAATGTGTTTTTTGGGTCCAGTCCCAACAGTAAGCGTTTCTATTCACCAACACTTTTCCAATGTCTTACGTCATCTCTACGTCATAATCATGCGTCATACAGCAAAATCAGCCCAATCAGGCGATTGGAGTTACCGGTATTTACCCGGTCTCGACTTTTAGGACTGAATATTAAATAATTAAGAGGTTTCTTTGAAAAATGTGAAAGCGTCACAAGTATTTTCGAGCATGCGCCACAACTTGGCTATCTCAACTCAAAACCCAATGTTAAAGGTGAACTATTCCCTTTAATGCCACTCAAGCATAAAACTCTAATAATATATGGTTCCGGATGATTCTGATGTTATATAATTTATATGACTCGCATTATTTCGATTGGAGGTATTTCTCGCTGAAAATGAGAGATTTGCTTAGCATTACAAAGTTGCCCGATGCTGTAACTACACAAATATTCAAAACAACGCGACTGAACGGTTCACAACGTAAGTCCAGATGACACTTAACACGTATTTTCAATGAAATCTGAGAAGTAGGGTGCTATTTATGTATTTTTTGTTCGATCTATCCTGGGATTCCCCAGCGGCCAATTTCAGTCATACAGTAACCAACGTATAAAGCTGGAGAGCACTAGCATCATGCGTTAATAGTTAATATTCAATTAGGACGAATGGAGAAGTGGATCAAGTTAGGCGCAAAAGCTTGATGACGGATTGAAGGAAATATCCAAATGTACCGGTCGATGTGCATTCTTCTACTCAGCAAACACTTTCAGCAAACATGCACTATATTGAGCATAACAGCCATCAGGAACACTTATTGGAAAGCCAACTTAGTACTTTGAGCACTCCCAAGCCTCCCATGGGAAGCCTTTTTTGGTGGCTGCAGCCTGCAGCTACAAAAAGTCAAGCAATGCAGTGCTGCATTGCCATTATCTTCCATTTATGTTGGCCTTGGTCAGTGTAACAGAACCAGGGCGGGAGATCCTGGGGGTCCACGGTCATAGAATGCTAGGTAAAGCGGAAACGGAGCTTCAACACAGGGCCAATAGNAGCCTTAGGGGAGGTCACAGACGCCGACTCGCTCGGGAGTAGGGGTGTACTATAAAATGGACTTTTTCGAAAATGGAAAAAAGACTGTCAGAACCTGCTCCATGGACCTTTAAAAGAGACGTGGTGCATCGATTTCGGTTCTCCTTTCCAAAAAAACCTACCACCTCGAAAAAACCAAAACCCTGTAAAAATGAATTAATAGCAATGGCAGGATGCCACAAAGTGGTCGTTCGTCCCTGTATTTATTCTCAATAACTTCCGATCCACTTCAGTGACTCGAATCAATTTTGTAGATCCAGTAAGAACAATTAATTGGGAAAATTTTTGACACCAAAGAAAAAGTTCCAGGCAGGTCAGGTTTAAAGGAGTTAGAACGTCACAAACCAAAGTCTGCGCAACGTTTTTTTTTTTAGCTGATAAATGCTTTTCAGGCTACTTAATTCATTATTATCATCACCTTGCGTTAGAAATCGATCATGACGGGTTTATCAGTGGTAGATACAGAGGGGAGCAATGCTTCCTTTGAGCCTGAAGGGCCCAATAGCCCAAGAGGGGCCCATTAGCCGATCGAAGTCACTCCTAACGAATCGTATTCGAACCTGCAGTTTTTCCAAACAAATGCGCAAGTGCATTTGGTCCACTCTGCACCTCCAGAGGAATATTCTGGCCTCCAGAGAAGCCCACTCTGGTCTCCGTAGGGCAACGTCGGCCATCCAGAGGGCCCACTCTGAATCACCAGAAGCCGCATTCTGGTTTGTAGAAGACCTCATTTCAAGCATGTAAAAAGGTGATATTTTGAACGTATAACGGGTCCATTCTAGGCATATAATTTGTCTTCATTTTTCAAAAGGGCCCCCAAAGACGTGAGGGGTCCTACTTAAGGCCTGAGAGGGAAAGCCAAGGCCCCTTTGGGGCCCAACTTTGCACGTGAACTCGTCCTTGATGCGAATCCATGTCCACCACTGAAGGTCATAATAGAAAACTGCTCTGTGCAAATACAAACATGGCTGCAGGAATCAAACTGGGCCATCATGAGGTCAGAACTGAACTCACGTGGAATTCAAAAGTTGGGCCCTTTGAAAGGCAGAGGGGCCCTGTGGAAACCAGATGGCTCCTGGAATCCAGAGCGTGGTCCTCTTTGAGTTCAGAGGATGCCCTCGGAGGCCAAGAGTGGGCTAATGGAGGCCGAGATGGGTCTCTGGAAACTTAGGGAGCCTTTCGCTGGTCTTGAAGTGCACAGTCTCTTGTCTGAGGGGTCCTCCGGACTCTGACCCTGACGCTAGAACCCCTCACGCGGGGAACAGGGCCATCTTGGGCCAGTTCTTGACTTATGAGGGTTTAGTCTGAATTTCCTGAGCCATGTTGTTTTTGCTCAAAGCAGTTATATTATGGCCTTCAGTGGTGAACCCAGGATTACGGTGCAAGGAGGGAGCTTCGGCGGTAAGTTGGGCTCCCAAAGGCCTTGGTGGGCCTTCTGCAGGCTTAGTGGGACCCTCAAGGCCTTGGGCCCTTTTTTGACAATGAAGACAAATATATGCTAGAATCGAACCCCTGTTGGTCAAAATATACCTTTCCATGCTGAAATAGGGCCTCTTACAAACCAGAATGGTCCCTCTTGCAAGTCAGAATGGGCCTTCTGGTGATCAAGAGTGGGCCCTCTGGAAGGCCGACGTAGGCCCTATCGGGAGACCTGAGTGGGCTTCTCTGGAGGCCAGAATAGGTCCTCTGAATGGTCAGAGTGGACAAATGCACTTGCGATTTGTTTGAAAACGGTGTGAAATTCGTTGAAGAGTGACCTCGATCGGCTTTATGGGCCCCTTGGGATATTGGGACCCCTTCGAGGCTCAAAGGGGTGGGGCATTGTCTCCTCTCCCCCTCTGTATCCAGACTGATACCGTCAATGATCGATTTTCTAACGCCAAGTGATGATAATAATGAGTTAAGTAGCATGAGAGCAACATCAGCTAAAAAATAAAAACGCTGCGCTCACTTTTAGCTTGTTGACGTCATAAACTCGTGACCTGACTTGACCGGACTTTTTTTGGTGTCAAAATGTTCGCCATGAAATTGCTCTCTGGTCTACCCAAAATTGATTGATGTCACTGAAGTGGATCGGAAAGTATTGAGAATAAATACAGGGACGGAACGACCACTTTGTGGCATCCTGCATTGCTATTATGCATTTTTTTAGCCAGGGTTTTGATTTTTTCGAAGTGGTAGCGGTTTTTTTTGGAAAAAGGAGAACCAAAATCGATGCACACGTCTCTTTTTAAGGTCCATGGAACAGGGTTCTGATAGGCTTTTGTTCCCCATTTTCGAAAAAAAGTCCATTTTATAGTCACCCCTATCGGGAACGCCGAGCAATGTGGGATGGAAGGGAAGAGAAGGGGTGAGGGAGAGATGAAGGGGAGATGGAGAGAGAATGAGGGATGGGAGAGATGGGGGATGAGGGAGAGATGAGGGTGAGGGATGAGGGAGAGATTGAGGGGATGAGGGAGAGATGAGGGGATGAGGGGATGGATGGAGAAGAGATGAGGGGATGAGGGAGAGATGAAGGGGAATGAGGGAGAGATGAGGGGATGAGGGAGAGATGAGGGGATGAGGGGATGACGGAGATGAGGGATGAGAGATGAGGGGATGAGGGATAGAGATGGAGGGGATGAGGGATAGAGATGAGGGGAATGAGGGATAGAGATGAAGGGGATTGATGGAGAGATGAGGGATGAGGGGAGAGATGTAGGGGATGAAGGGAGAGAGATGAGGGGATGAGGGAGAGAGATGAGGGATGAGGGATAGAGATGAGGGGATGAGGATAGAGATGAGGGGGATGAGGGAGAGATGAGGGGATGAGGGGATAGGGAGGAGAATGAGGGGATGAGGGGATGAGGGAGAGATGAGGGATGAAGGGAGAGATGAGTGGATGAGGGAGAGATGAAGGGGATGAGGGGATGAGGAGATGAGAGAGAGATGAGGGATGAGGGATAGAGATGAGGGGGATGATGGAGAGAGATGAGGGGATGAGGGAGAGATGAGGGGGATGATGGAGAATGAGGGGATGGGGGGGAGGGAGGAGTGAAGGGGATGAGGGAGAGATAGGGTGATGGAGAGAGATGAGGGGATGAGGGAGGATGAGGGGATGAGAGGATGAGGTGAAGATCGAAGGGGATGAGGGGATGAGGGAGAGATGAGAGGATGAGGAATGAAGGGAGAGATGAGGGGATGAGGGAGAGATGAGGGGATGAGGGGATGTGGAGAGATGAGGGGATGAGGGAAGAGATGAGGGATGAGGAGAGATGAGGGAGAGGGAGAGATGAGGGGGATGAGGGGATGAGATGAGGGAGAGAGATTGAGGGATGAGTGGATGAGATGAAGGGGATGAGGGATAGAGATGAGGGGATGAGGGATAGAGATGAGGGATGAGGGATAGAGATGAGGGGATGAGGGATTAGTGATGAAGGGGATGGGGATAGAGATGAGGGATGATGAGAGATGAGGGGATGAGGGATGAGGGAGAGATGAGGGGATGAGGGGGAGAGTGAGGGGGATGAGGGAAGAGAGATAGGGATGAGGGAGAGAGATGAGGGGATGAGGGATAGAGATGAGGGGATGAGGGATAGAGATGAGGGATGAGGGATGAAGAATGAGGGGATGAGGGATAGAGATGAGGGATGATGGAGAGATGAGGGATGAGGGGATGAGGGAGAGATGAGGACGGGGAGAGAGATGGGGGATGAGGGAAGAGATGAGGGGATGGGGAGAGATTGAGAGATTGGAGAGATGAGGGATGAGGGGATGAGGAGAGAGATGAGGGGTAGAGCGAGGAGATGAGGGATGAGGGAGAGAGAATGAGGGGATGAGGGATAGAGATGAGGGATGAGGGATAGAGATGAGGGATGAGGGATAAGAGATGAGGGAATGAGGGAGAGAGATGAGGGGATTGAGGGAGAGAGGATGAGGGATGAGGGATGAGGGGGGAGAGAGAGGGGACGAGGGAGAGAGATGAGGGGATGAGGGAGAGAGATGAGGGGATGAGGGGAGATGAGGGGATGATCGGAGAGATGAGGGGATGAAGGGGATGGAGGGAGAGAGATGAGGGGTGAGGGAGAGATGAGGGGATGATGGAGAGATGAAGGGGATGGGGGAGAGAGATGAGGGGATGAGGGAGAGATGAGGGGATGAGGGATAGAGATGAGGGGATGAGGGAGAGAGATGAGGGGATGAGGGAGAGATGAGGGGATGAGGGGATGAGGGAGCTGATTCGTGAAAGAGTGGCGAAGGACTGAACCATGGTGAAAGTTCGTCAAAAGTCACGCACACAGGTCGGGATGGAGCGTCAGTAACCCAGTAAGAGCCTCGACACTCAGTAAGGGGACGCCGGGAGTACACAGCAGCGCACAGGTGGACGGGTCAGAGCACAGACAGACTGCTGGACGGGTCAGAGGCGCAATGAAGCTCTATCAGCTCAGTCAACACGACGCAGTGCGACACTCTCACACACGTCAGCGTCAGCGGCCGGCTCATCTAGGCTCCAGTCCAAGCCAAAATGGAATCTTGGGACACTGAATCTAGTGGGCGCAAATTGACCCGAAGGTGTCGGCGCGCCCTTAAACCCCAATAACAAACAAACACTGAATCTAGCCCAGCGTCATCTGACGGGGCAGGGACAGGACAGCTGTCGGTACGTCATCTGACGTCAGCTGTCACGGCAGGGACAGGACAGCTGTCGGTACGTACCTCGTCGAGCAGCCCCAGGATGCGGCCCAGGCACTGGACGACGTTGTCCTTGGGTCCCGAGATCTGCGTCACCCGGTCAGAGGACTGCGGGCACGGCTCCGTGTAAACACGAATCTGCGTGCTTGTCTCCTGTGGGGCAGGCAGGTCAGAGGTCAGGTCAGGTCAGAGATGACTGTCCTACCGATGACTTATCAGCCCGATGGCTTATCAGCAACACATGAAACCAAGCAAAACTGCTTTCCCAGCCGAATACATTCTAACCCTTTGACTATGAACCACTACGGAACAACCTGATTCGTGGAGCGAACATAACCCTGTCGCCCCCCCCCCCCGCCCCCTTACACCGCTATCCCTCGGCAGACGGGATCCATCTCTGGCACCTCCAGCACCCAGCACCCGACAGGTGGGACCCCGACTGTCAGACCAACCGACCTCGCGGAGCTCCTTGATCTTGAAGCCGGACTTTCCGATGATGCTGCCCGCCTGACTGGTGTGCACCAGGAAGCGGATCTCGCCGTCCGCGGCGTCAGGGTCCCGCACCGGCGACTGTCGGTCAGACAAGGTCAGGTCAGGTCACACCAGGTCAGATCAGGTCACACCAGGACAGGTCACAGAGGTCTACTAATACTTGGCAGCGTCACTGAATCCAGCAGGGAGAACGTCAGCGGCAAGACGAACAAATTCGACACGCTCGAGCAACGATCGACACCAAACATAAACCAACATTCGATCAGATTATCGGATATCAGACGAATTGTAGAATCGAAACGGGCATCCCAAGAATAAGGAAATAAAAGCGAGCCAGGACGTCTATCACGTTCGGCGAACATCCCATCTATTCTGATTTTGCCAACAATGCCCGCGCTGCTGATATCCATAATGCATGCTGTGGCGGAGCGCGACGCAACAAAGCCTCGCACCTGGCCGAGAGAATCTCTTTTGATCATGCCTCCCAACCATCCTAACCTAGACAAACGACTCAAGAGCGTCAGCAGTGGGAGGCCAGAGAGGCGTGGCCGCCCTCAGACACATCCGATATAACAGACGCCACAACAGCACATCGCCGGGGCTGATTTCGGCAGCGCGTGCAGCGCCAAAAACCTACCCACTCCTTGTAGAACAGGCGTTTACGAGTGAGTATGGTGTACACTTCTTAAACATGGGTAAATGCCAGCCATGTACAGTCGGTCTATTATGGATCTTCCCTTTTTGAGTTTATAAAACTCATCTTATTGCACTTCTGTGTACTTGAAGGACTGGTTTAAGGAAACATATCGTACCTACCTAGGTAGGTACCACATGCTCCCTTGTAAGTTGTATCAGTCCTTCATGTAAACATAAGTGAAATAAGATGAGTTTTACAAATTCAAATGGAAAATGCATAATAGACCACCTGTACAACATTATCATGCAACTGCTACTGATTATAACCGCGAGACGTCAGCCCGGCGTCCCAGACCAGCCACTCACGTCATCCAGGCTGGGGAGCAGTTCCTTGGCGATGTTGAGCGTGGTGTCCCGGTCGGCGCCGATGTTGACAACCCTGGAACGCGCCGGCAGTCGGTCAGCCGAGCACCGCACACGCTTCATCTGCACCGTACGACACAGCGCACAGCGACAGCGCGCACACGCCTATGGCTGAATGTCCAATCAAGTAACGGCATTGCTCAAATTGAACTATGTTACACAAACATGCATTAGTAACATTAAGCCAGGAAACAATATTGATTCACGCGATGATAAGCAATGAATAGCAATGCCTCGGTGAAATAAAGCTAATCGAAGACACCCATGAAGGTTCACTATCTTATGGGACATTGGATATTCCGCAAACAAACACTGGCTTCACAAGATAACGTTATCTAGTAGCGAAACATAGCAATATCAGTGTTAAGGAAAAGCCAGTAGACAACTGATAGTTTTAACCAGGTGTTGACCGGAGTGGCGACAACGCCGTTCTCGCAACAGACATAGGCCTAACACGCATGCTGACATTTCATGACCTTGGCAATGGTATGCCCGGGCAACAGGCACCATTAAACATATAGAGAGATAGAGAGATGCAGCTGCACATATGGTGACTGCCTGACTCAACTGACTGACTGAGAGCTCTGATATCTGAATCACGGGCAGACAATGACAGAGAGAGAGAGAGATATCAATATAACGAGAGAGAGACGCTGGTGGTTACCGTTCTGGGCCCATTGTATCTGGGATTGTGATTGTGGCACTGTTCTGTGGTTGGTATCCCGGGGCGGGGCGCATGGCACCGGGACAACACCCAATCGGTTCGCCCGCACGGTGTGACGGTGACGGCGGGGGCGGGCCGGGGAGGCGGCACGCGCAGCACGCGCAGCACGCGCCACGGGCGACGGAGCGGGCCAAGCGGGGCGGGGACACCGGTACAGGCGGGCAGAGAGACGGGGGGAGGGAGAGAAGAGAGAGAGACGGGGAGTTAACGCCAGGCGGGCCTGGGGCTGCGGCCGCGGGGCCGCCGCACCGCCAGAGACGGTCCGACGGCCCTGCGCCGCCGCCGCCCACCCACACTCCAAAACAAAACACAACGCAAAACAAGGTCATCTTATGATAGCTGGCAAACTCTCCAGCCATGGGAGACGGTCATTAGAATGGCTACTGCGGAGCTGACCGCCAAATGCGGACCAGTCGTCAAAATGTGGCACACCTTAACGCTTGTTGCGCAACTATACAGCATCGTTGAATATTGCAATGGCTGGCGTACAAATATTCTACTCAGATACGCTATTTGCAAGTCAAAACAACATGGCACCTCGCATAATACAATCACGGTAATTATATCCTCATAACTTGGGAACAGTGAACTGCGGAGTTCGGAGAAATACAGCCAAACAAATCAAAGAACAAAAACAAACGAAAGCCAAACCTACACGGGAGTCAAACAAAGGTGTATCACCGGCACCCAGTGGCGGGCGCGGTGACCAGTTAGTTTACTGGGCTCGGCCGGTACGGTTACCGTTCATATGGGGGAGCTACACAAGTCCTCGGGGGCTAACGGACACCGGGAGAGAGCCGGAGACCAGGGGAGGACCATAGTTGGCTACCACGGAGTACGGCCTGGCACACTTGTTGCTGGCCGGCCAGGCGGGCCCATCACGCCCGAGCCGGCGCCTGCCCCGGACCGGTCACAGTCAACAACATTCAACAACGAGGTCACAAACAGGTCACGACCCGGGTCAAAAAGGTCACAGACAGGTGCAGCCACGGGGCACAAGGTCACTTAGACAGGTTGCACTAGCAGGTCAGCAACAGGTTCTACAGTACTAGGGTCTACAACACGGTCGACAACCCGGTCGAACAACAGCGGTAACAGCCAAGCAGGTCCACAAGCAGGGTAACCAAGCCGGGGCTACAGGTCACACACGTGTGACGAATAAGACAGGTCACAGAATGCACGAGCATATACAACAGATCACAACAGAACTCCAACAAACAGATCACAAACAGATCACAACAGGTCACAAGCAGGTCACATCAGGTCCAACGGTCACAAACGGGTGATGCAGTGCCGTGGACGTCGCCACAGGTCTATATTAGAGCATGGTTCCTATTTCAAATTGTACTTCCATGATCAATAGAGATAGCGCTGTCCTGCTCACAGTTTACAGACGGTTTTCCCCTCTCTCATATTCTACAGCTGTGATGACAGTACGCAATACTAACGACCTGCCTACATGGTCTAACTTTAATAGTAACATCCCACACACACATTTCGCCATTATAACTACTTTTTGACTTTCTACAATCATATCAATAAAACTTTCAAGGTGCCCAATCATAGCTCGTGCCTTTACTTTTAGGATAGGAATTCGACTCGCGTAAAATCGAGAGCAACCTGCGTGTGTCTTGCCTCTCTATAAATCCAGGTTATTTTTCGCTGACGGGATCGTGTAGTCTCCTTATACAGGCGGATAGTTAGAAGCAGCGGGACACAGCGACTCACACAAACCCCGGCGGGATAATTATCGAACTGGGTCCGCTCGTTGCTTCATTATGTGGGGTGGCACGGCAAACTAGCGCTCACCACCCTAGACTCCTACATTGCCAGAGTGGCACAAGCAACCCGCCGCTCAGCCGCGCGGTGCGATCGGTGTGGGCAAGCGTGTGTGTGCCGGGGGAGCGGCACAGTTGTAGTGGTGACAACTGCCCGCGCAACACTGGCCGCCACACGGGGACTCGTTCGGCGGTATTGACGCGCGTGGTCCGGCGCAGTGGCGTGCTCCGGACCGCAGGGCGGGGCCGTCCACCAGCAGTCCACTGCGCCGGCCATCCACAGGGGAGAGGCGGCTGAGAGAAACTCGACCGAGCGGGATCGGAACAACAGACTACAGGCCGCGCGAGAGTGACTTAATTTGTGCACTGTGCGTCGCAGACATGGCAAGCATCGATGGACGATGCTCCAACACTGCTGAAGCCTCACTTTGCCGTTTAGAGGCGAACTTTTGGAACGTCAACATACAAAACACGAGGTGCTAAAATAGTCACCGCCATTGACTCAGATGTGCCTGTAGCTATTTTCAGACAGGTTTTATGCGACATTAGCAGGGACAAATTGTATGATGATCAAAACAGCTGCTGCCCCCCCCCCCCCGGTCCCCTGCTGTTCAGCAGACAGCTGCCACCCTGACACCACTAACCCGGCTGCTGATCAGCAGACCAGGGCTGGAAAAAAGCCGGCTTAAATTGAATGCATGCCAGTCAGCAGCTTTGATTAATTTCAGTCGGTTTAAACCGGCTTAAATCAATAAAAGACGGCTTAAATTCAGCATCAATTTAGGATTCAGTGGGGTCAAAACATGTAATTGACAGTCAACACATGTTATTAATGTATTGATGTAAGTATAATGTATGAAAACATTTGATTTTCATACAAAGTCAATACATGTAAACTCATTAAATAAGACTTCCTAATAAAAAGGTTATTGCTTCAATCAGAAAGTTTTCGAGACATAGAAGTGTGTCAAGAACTAAAGGTGTTACTCATTTGGTAGCAACAGCTAGCGAAAACAGGACGTTAGCGTTTTGGGAGACGGTCATTAGAATGGCTACTGCGGAGCTGACCGCCAAATGCGGGCCAGTCGTCAAAATGTGGCACACCTTAACGCTTGTTGCGCAACTATACAGCATCGTTGAATACACAAGAAGGGAACTGAATATTAACTTGTGCTGTGATGACTAATGACTATAGCATGGCAGTTGGCAAGGAAGCTGAGGAATTAGTTTCTGATTGCCGCATCTGATAACTAGAACACAATTTCACTAAAATGAATCAATATTTGTAAATAGTATTTCTGTCTAGATAAATTAATGTCTGTTGTAAAGCGAGCAATT
The DNA here is from genome assembly GCA_014673585.1 of Semibalanus balanoides. Lineage (NCBI taxonomy): Eukaryota > Metazoa > Arthropoda > Thecostraca > Balanomorpha > Balanidae > Semibalanus > Semibalanus balanoides. Next base: position 7,719 of record VOPJ01016201.1, on the reverse strand, counting down.
TTTGAAACTTGACTTTAACTTTGAAGATTAATCATTGAATGTAAATAATTGACTAACTACCCAATGTGATCTATATAAAAATGGTATCTGATTTTACGGCAAGCTAACGTAAGTGGCTTGTATTATAAATATATAATAAAAGATGCTTAATAAAAACCAGGTGTCTTAAAATGATTTAAGCCAGCCAGTTTCAACCATGGTTTAAACCGGTTTAAATCGACTTAAACCAGACCCTGGCTTAAACTCGCCAACCCTGCATCAGACGGCTGCGATCCTGCCCCCCCCCCCACGGCTGCTATGCTGACACCCCTCCCCCACGGCTGCTATCCTGACACCACTCACCCGGCTGCTGATCAGCAGGCGCAGGGAGATGTCCTGCGAGCGGTACCGCTTGGTGGCGTCCATGTTGCCACCCTCCGAGTCCAGGCTGCGCTTCATGCCTGCAACGGACAGACACGAGGAGACGGTCACTGGGGAGTCGACCGTCACCACATATCACCCCGGTATGCTGTCCCGCCTTCACCGGCACAACATCACATCCATCAGTGTCCTACGATTGGGAATTTAGGGTGTAAAGCGACACCCTACAAGGAATAATATTCCACTCCCTTGCCAAACTTGAAGGGTCATTTTCTACTCATTTTCACTTTAAATATATAATTTTTCACTCCTTTATCTTAATATGTGAAAAGCCATTACATTTATCAAGTTTTGTTTAATAGCAAGACGTGTAAATTCTTAAAGAGGGCTCTTTTTTAGGTATAATTTTCCGCTCTTTTTGCTGATTTTCAGTCTGAATTTTCCACTCTGCACCCTGGCTCTAAAGCGATTCTAGGACACTGAGTCATTCATACAACACAAACACACAGACACTCTGTCAAACTCGCCACACATTGGACATTCGCACACTTACGCTGGCACTGGCGCACACCCGCATACACGACCGGATTGATCTGTACTGAATCGCTTCCAGAGTCAAAAGTCGCGGAATATGATAGCTTTGTTGCGGGCCAGTGGTAGGGTGTTAACAATGGATTCCAAGGGCACCTAGCTACAAAATATACGCAATAGGACGAAAAGAAAACAATGTTCGTAAAATTGGGCGCTCACGTTCTGCACAGGGCTGCAATCCAGCGGACTGGGCACCGTCCGACAGGAGACGGGTGTTCAGAGCGCCGCACAGGGCTGCAATCCAGCGGGCTGGGCACCGTCCGACAGGAGACGGGTGTTCAGAGCGCCGCACAGGGCTGCAATCCAGCGGACTGGGCACCGTCCGACAGGAGACGGGTGTTCAGAGCGCCGCACAGTGCTGGCAATCCAGGCGGACTGGCACCGTCGACAGGAGACGTGTGTTTTTTTTGCCAGCAGCGCCCGCACAGGCGCTGCAATTCAGCGGACTGGCACCGTCCGACAGGAGACGGTGTTTCAGAGCGCCGCAAGAAGCTACAGCTAGAACGGCGAAGCACTGCCATCTCAGCTCTGTTTCTGTTCTTATTAGTAGATGTTAGCTCAGCGTTGATCTCATCTGTCGCTGTGTCGGCCAGTGGGGGGAGGGAGGGAGGGAGGAGGGAGGGAGGGGGAGCGGCCGTTTTTGTCGCTCCTCTGATCAATACAGCTGCCGCGATAACGGAGCGACGTCTGACACGAGACAGCTCTGATGACGTCATACATGCCGTCCCGGCTCTGTGACTGGTCAGCCGGGGGTGGCCGGTGCACAGCCAGCACACACCAAACCAGACCACACTGTCAGCCATTGTCAGCCTCGGCAACTGGCCCACACACCGTCCCACTTCCTAACTTGTAGTCCACCGGCGGGTGAACAGAGCCCTGGGCCGACCGACGCTCCACTCCCCCCCACACACACACACACCTACCCCGTGCTGGTGTGTGCACTGTCCACTGGGTCTGGTACGCAGCAGCACTGTTCGTGTCCGAGGGCTGCGTGGCGTGTTGAGCCGTGCGGACAGCGCGGCCGGTCGACACTGGTCTGCCCACCATCCCACCGACACCGACGCCGCCGCCCGCCCGCTGACGTCACCAGCGCGTATAATCGATACCGGCAAAGCGGCCGACGGCACACCCGCCGCCGCCGTCCGCGCCGCAGCCGCCCCCGCCGCAGGAGGGCTGTACCGCTCTCAAACGCAGAGGGAGAAGTGCAGGACGCAGAGAACGCGCCCGATGTGAGCTAGACGAGTCGGGTGCCTGGCTAACGAGGATATTTAAAGGAGTGGTTCCCAATAGCGCGCCGAAATCAGCTTACTAAGGAGCGGTGTGTGCGTGTGTGTTTTTTTTGTTTTGTTTTTTTTTTGGAGGGGGGGCACTAAAGCACATTGAGGCTATCAAGCGCCCTATAATAAGGAGCGGCAGTCACTGGCCAGCGGACAATACACTTATGAACTCTGGTTTACAAGCAGACTAACTCAAAGCCGCCCGTCATTGTAAGACACGTATACGAAAGCACGGATGGCTGACCTGACTCGACCAGACGTTAGAGTGACTTTTGACTTAAAACGAGGCGACTCCAAAATATGTAACCAAAGTTCCACGGACTATGAGCTCAAGCACGGACAGAAAATACCTCAGATCCGCCCTAAGCGTTGGCGAAAGTCGGTGCCACGCCCAGTCGGGGGTATCTGACACAGTACCTGGGATTTGGTGGCCGCGGAGCCGTCCGCGGCAGGCCAGCGGTGACGGGGGCGGCGGCTGACCGCTCCTCCCCACTGCGGACCGCCACCGGTTCGACTCGCCGCTCCTCCGTCACAGCGGTCGCCGCCTGTCCCTGGCCCAGCGGTCACCACGACTGACCAGCTGGCTGCAAGTCCGACCTGGGCCGCCGCCGGCAGTGGACGGTCACCGGACGTGGCGGACCGTCATTGGGCCAGGTGTCGGGCCGTTGCCATGTTTGCGTGTCGCGCCGCACGGGTTGCCATAGTGACCGATAAACAATTCATACGTCGGCCCGGTGTAATCGTCCGCTTTATGGTGGGCCGGGGCCGGCCGGCCACCCAGCCATCGAGTGGTGCCGCGCCGCCCAACACCGACCGCCACAGCGGAGCGGCCAAAACCACCGACACAGGCGTGCGGCGGCCACAACGGCCTGTCTTCGTGGAATGTGCCCGCACAAATCAGTCAGAAGTGCGCACAGATTCGAAAATGCATACACTAATGTTGGCTTTTAAAGAGCCGCACGAAAAAAAAACTTAAATCGAAAAATATTAAATTTCAGACATTTTTTTTCTCGAAATACTTGATGATTTCGGTTTAAAGGCAGCTACTAGGCTGTGTGACGCCCCGCAGATCCAGAGGTGGCAAATAATGCGTTCATTTTTACACCGAGTGATAGCAATCAGTACACCTACGCACCATAGAGCTCCAAAGCCCGTCTCCCACTGCAGCCAGTCGCTCTGTCCAGCACGGCAGCCTGTTCTGACACAATAACCCGCTGGGCTCCACCAGATCCTGCCGTCGTTCGGGACAGTCCTGGCGGAGCGCACGTCACGGCTGCCGGCAGCACGCGGCGGCCAATCACCATCGTGTGTCGATAATCGGGCCCTGATGGCCGCTGCTCAGACGACGGCCGGTGCCGGAGGGAGACGGCGGCGGCGGCACAGCGCCGTTACCGCCGCCGACCCATCTCCTGATTGAATCTCGATCGGCTCGCCGGCCGGCAAATTGAAGCCGACCGACCGAGAGTCGGCCGGCGCCGGCCGCTCTGATCCGACCTGGGGCTGCACAGCAGAGCCCCGCTGGCACGGCTGGACCCGACATACGGCCAGCAGAAACACAGCGACTAGGAACACCGTCCAGCAGCGGGCCGCTGTCTCCCACTGCAGCTCTTTTATCGGCGGCCGTCTGGGGCCGACAGAGAGGGGGCGGCGGAAGCGAAGACGGCCACACACACACACAGTCGGAGTGGAGCCGACAGCCGTGTCGCCGGCAGACAGCGTCACAAAAGATGCCGCCCGTCTCATCGGTCGCGAACAACGGCCGGCCAGCGAGAGCCCCGTCCCGGTCCGACCAAAATACGGCCGACGATGCATCCGCCGCGACTGAACGGCCCGAGCATCGCGCGCACGGCCGAATGCGGTCGCTCGGCACCCTGCAGAAAATCGGAAGCGGAGACTCCTTTAGACTTTTTCCTCCGGCAGAATAGCGCCGGGGAAAAGCGGCCACCTTTGTGGAGAATATGATTTGCAGAGGCGATGCGGCGTCAGCGCGACGGATAGAACACAGGCCCGGCGGCCGATCGATCTGGCGAGCGAGGGAGCCGCAGCGTCGGTCGCCTGAAGGGCCGGGCCGCCACTGGCGGGGTAGGCTGTACCGCAGTGGCGACGTGTACTGCGGCACAGCAGTACTACCGCCGGAGAATGCAACGCCGACAGGTATTGCGCACTCAACAGCGACAAAGTTTGACAGAAAAGGTGCAGGTATTGTAAGGTATCTTGATGATGTAGCACCTGAGTACACGAGTCTTCGGGACAAGGGCCTAGGCCTTCGGTGCAGGCGAGACCGAAACAAGCAGGCTATTTGTGAAAAGCAGTGAGCAAACAAATTTCACGGAATTTGTTTCCAGAAATAATGCTTATTTTGTTCACTATTCTGAAATAAGTCGTCGGTACATTTGAGTCAGTTTACGGGAGGAGGGAGATTGGATCCAGACAGAACCAGGTCTCTCTGCAGTGTCAGCCGTCGGGGACGACACTCCAGACAGAACCAGGTTGCTTGCAGTGTCAGCCGTCGGGGACGACACTCCAGACAGAAACCAGGTCTCCCTTGCAGTGTCGGCCGTCGGGGACGAACACTCCAGACAGAGACCAGGTCTCTTGCAGTCGTCAGCCGTCGGGGACGGACACTCCAGACAGACCAGGTCTCTCTGCAGTGTCGGCGTCGGGGACGACACTCAGACAGACCAGGTTCTCTGCAGTGGTCGCCGTCGGGGACGACACTCCAGACAGAACCAGTATTCTGCAGTGTCGGCCGTCGGGGACGAACACTCCAGACAGAACCAGGTTCTCTGCAGTGTCGGCCGTCGGGGAACGACCACTCCAGACAGAACAGGTCTCTCTGGCAGTGTCAGCCGTCGGGGACGACACTCCAGATTTGACCAGGTCTCCCTGCAGTGTCACCGTCGGGACGACACTTCCAGACAGAACCAGGTCTCCCTGCAGTGTCCCGTCGGGGACGACACTCAGACAAGACCAGGTTCTCGTCTGCAGTGTCGCCGTCGGGGACGACACTCCAGACAGAACCAGGTCTCCCTGCAGTGTCAGCCGTCGGGGACGACACTCCAGACAGAACCAGTCTCTCTGCAGTGTCAGCCGTCGGGACGACACTCCAGACAGACCAGGTCTCCCTGCAGTGTCGGCCGTCGGGGAGACCTCCAGACAGAACCAGGTCTCCTGAGTGTGGGCCGTCGGGGACGACACTCAGACAGAACCAGGTCTCTCTTGCAGTGTCGGCGTCGGGGACGACACTCCAGCAGAACCGGTCTCTCTGCATGTCGGCCGTCGGGAGACACTCCAGACAGAGAACCAGGTCTCTCTGCAGTGTCGGCCGTCGGGGAACGACACTCCAGACAGAACCAGGTCTCTCCTGCAGTGTCGGCCGTCGGGGACGACACTAGCCAGACAGAACCAGGTTCTCGCAGTGTCAGCCGTCGGCGGACGACACTCCCAGACAGAAACCAGGCTCTCTCTGGCAGTGGTCAAGCCGTCCGGGACGCACTCCCAGACAGAACCAGGTCCTCTGCGTGTCGGCCGTCGGGGACGACACTCCAGACAGAACCAGGTCTCTCTGCAGTGTCGGCCGTCGGGGCCGACACCGGGCCGTCGTCCGCCACCACCGCCCGGCCTCGACGCCCTCTCACCTTTCCAGAGCGGCCATCGATCTACGGTCACGTGACACACCGGGTCCGACCCCGCCCGCCCCACCCGGGCGTCCCCGCCGGCCGGCGACGGTGGCGTCCTGACATCACACAGGCCGTCAGCAGGGCGCGAGACCAGCTATAGCCGCATCTTACCCCCGGCACACCGCGCCATGGGGGTGGCGCGGCAATGGTAGCCGGTTCGGGCCTTCTGGAGACAGCCTTCGTCCCGGGACCTGGTCCCGAGCACACATAGCAGCGTCGTACAACAGTGTGCGGCACAGTGTACGGCACTGCAAGCGCTACAACCGCTGAGGAGGCCAGTCGTAATGCTCTGTGCATAGCAGACTACGATCGTTAACAATTCGGTTAAAAGCTTACGGCAATGTGTTCTGTGCCTAAACAAACCTGCATCCGATTATGAACACGCACGCGATCATTTCATTCCGATCTACTCCTGTAAGATGGATGCGAATCACCCAAGCGCTAACTCACACAAATGCACAATAGCAATGCTATTTTTAACTCTACGCTTCGGCTGCGCTGGCCGACAGTCGTAGCGGCCAAATGAAGGCTTCAGAGAAATATAATAAGAAATATATGAGTCTTCAATTGATATACCTACGGGTTTTTAACAATACAAAATAACAGCTGCAGTGGAATGGAGCAGTGGAATGGAAACAACAAAAACAAAACATCAGAGCAGCAGCAGATTCAGAAGGGCCAATCCGGCCATGCTCCGCCTCCCACCCCCCCCAAAATGAAACCGGAGCAAAATTGACACATTTCATGATATGGAAAAAATATAAGCAACTTTTACGGAGTTTGTTAAAAATCAGCATCAATGCGTAAGTAATTGGAATCCGATGAGTCTTCAAAATTATTTGAGACTTTTTTAACTTTGCCCCTCCCCTCCTCAACCACCGGTGGCCCCTCCCAATCATTCATTTTGGATCCGCCCCTGCATCAGAGGACACCGTCGAGCAAATCAGAAAGTCAAATAAGGCGATAAAAGGCCCATCACACGACGAAGTTATCCAGAGGGAGGAGTCAGCACCATATATCGGCATCATGACGGCAACTTCAGAGAAACCTGTAATTTATGGACAGCATCGGCCAAAGGATCTGATGTGGCCTGCTGAAGCTCCGCCAACACGCCGGTCCACCGAACCAACACACCTACCAGCGAGCCAGGCTGGTCCACTGGACCTACCGGCGAGCCAGGTCGGTCCACCGAACCTGCCGGGGAGCCAGGCCGGTCCACCGAACCTGCTGGCGAGCAAAGCCGGTCCACCGAACCTTCCGGCGAGCCAGGCCGGTCCACCGAACCTGCCGGGGAGTCAGGACGGTCCACCGAACCTACCGGCGAGCCAGGACGGTCCACCGAACCTGCCGGGGAGCCAGGACGGTCCACCGAACCTGCTGGCGAGCTAGGACGGTCCACCGAACCTGCCGGGGAGCCAGGACGGTCCACCGAACCTGCTGGCGAGCAAAGCCAGTCCACCGAACCTACCGGCGAGCCAGGTCGGTCCACCGAACCTGCCGGGGAGCCAGGCCGGTCCACCGATGAACCGTATGTAACAGCAGCCAGCTATACGTACTCGGGTCAGTCATATATCCCGCTGGTGTGCTGAGGAGTGATTATTATGAAATAGTGGTAGAGACGAGACTGGCAATGGAAGTTCCATAAGATGTAAATGATAATAAAGCATTGAGCAGACAGCAGCAAATCCCTGCGCTGATATTTCAGCTTCCTTCGTTCAATGATTGCAGAATCCTTACGGCCTTTTAACCCGCGCACTGCAGGGGGGGTTGATTTCCCCCCCCCCTCAGGTTTTTCAGGAGTAGCGGAAAAA